>JAPERM010000446.1:0-33416 GCA_030411635.1 Fusarium sp. MBC 119 | reverse complement strand
AAATATATTAGTTATTTTAGTATATACTATTTACAGAAAATACTTTTTATAGATTTCTAGCTATTTTATTAAAGGACTTTAAGTGCTCTAGGGTAGGTTCTTTAAAGTGCACAGTGCTGTGTGACACTCGCTTATCTGTGACACTCGCTTATCAACCACGTTACATCCAGTGCGGAGAGTATTAAACAGGTATGATGTAAACAGACTAAAGGTTTCTTTTGATCAAGGATCAAAGCTTATTATAGGCAACTACAGACATATTTTAGTATCATTCTCGACATGTATTAGAGGTATTTTTTGCAGGTGCTATTATAACAGTCGAAAAGCTAGCTCTTGCGGCTTGCCCTCCACCTGAGGAGCTGGTTTGCTGCAGCCGAAAGGCTAGATTATCCTCAGCCATATCAAATCTTAGAAAACCACGATGGTAGGCCTAACAGGTTTTATACTACTTCACTTGCTAATTCCCTTCAGATATGCTAATTTTTGCCAGTAACCGCGTTGAAGATTTTATGAAGGTCTTTAAGTCACACATTCAACTCAATATGCACTGTCAGAATCAGAATCGAAATCGGCAACTGCAGATAAAGAACAAATTCTTGATCTTCTTCAAACAATCGAAATACGATGCCAAGGTCAGAGGAAGAGACGAAGTGAGCCACGGGATAAGTGTAGACGAAACTACGCATAGAATCTTGCTGATCTCAATGGCCGTCAGGTTCGAAATGCGATATCAAGAACACGTGACATACCAGGAGTAGCCAATGGTATAAAAACACGAGGAAGCCAAAAAGTTCAATGAGTATTTGGTGGGGGTGAATGGGACGTTCTCAGCAGATTAGATACAACGGGATAAGGGAGAGCGGTAGAAAATCCCATGTCAGCTCTTGAACGACGCATTCTGAGCCTAGTCGTCGAACCGGACAATGGCTTTAGCCATGCCTAAACACAAGAGCTAAAATGATGACGTGTGTTGCGTGTGAGATTCTCGATATACTGCGTCACGCCACTGGTGTCTTCGAGTTGAAACGTGGGAGCTGTCAGTGTGCCTTATTATAGAGCCCCTCGTCCAGCTAAAACAAGGATCAACAAGCCTGTAGTCTTATTCGCCCCCAAATCTCCTATAAAGGAAATAGAATCTGTTGGATACTTAAATCCCGTGCAGCCGTCGAAGATCTCGAAGCGCATATACGAACTTGGTTAAAACAGTTAATAGGTAGCATCAAAATGCTACAGGGTGCGGGGAGAGGTTGTATGGTTAAGATTGTGGTTCAGCGGCTGAACGAGGGAACTTAGTTAATTAACTTAAAAGGCCATGGACGTCCTGAAAACGGGCTTCATTCTGATACACCAGAGTCGCACAGAATGAGTATGTCTACCTGATTCGACATGATCGTGGAAATCTCGAGTCTTACGCAGCTGAATCCTCAACTCTCAGATGGTCAAGACTTTGGCTTTTGAAGTATTGACCCTGAAAGTAGGACCCAGTCCCTGGTTTCGGTCACGAATTGACAAAGACGCGAGTTCTCTAGACTAATCTGGACAAGAAAAAGAGAGAGAAATGAGGCGTAGAAAGTGGTTCTAAGGCTCGCTGGGTTGACTGTGCATCAACACAGGCTCGGGAATCCCATCAGCAAGGCACTGACCTGTAGGCTATTTTCGAAGCATCAACGAAAACCACTCATGCCCCCTGCGTGGCTTTTCGTGACGCATAAAAAAAGAGCAGAACATCATATCGGGGAGTTTCCCCCACATCCCGCCCGTTCCTATGCTTTGCGTGTGCTAAATGAGTGACTAAGCGGCTTCAGACGACGCAACAGCCGCGCCGCTCCGTCCATAGTGGGCTGAGCCGCAAGATACGCGACGTGTACTTACAATAGCAAAATATTAAAAGACTTTAACCTAAAAAAAGATCAAGGTTCGAAAATAAGTATGGAATTTTTCCGAACATGCTAATAATCTTAAACTATTTCAACGTCGTCAATAATACCTACCATCAAGTGAAACAAAAGCATCTTTGATTCATCTTTACAAACAAGACCTCATACTGAGAGCAATTCAGCATGCTAAGACAGTTTACATTCGTACTTTTGCCTCTACTGATACTCCTAGTAGACGCACGGGATGTTCAAGTTGTGAGCTCAGAACAAGCGCCGGTCGCCCCGGCCTACGCCCCAGAGAGTTTCTCAGGTTCAGGAATTGCAACAAACCGGCTTGGAAAACTGGCTGGAAATTGGGACTTGAAGGGTCACTGGAAACAGTGGATGCGGCGTCAAGATGAGGCTACAACAGCATCTCAAGCATTAATAGACGCTACAGGGACAGGGACACTGGCGTCATCAGCAACACAAACTTTGGACAATCAAGCTTCGACTGCAGCTGATCCTGAGTCAACTGCGGCGGAGTCATCTACTTCAGCAACAAAAGAATCAACCATAAACGCAAGCACGGCACCGTCAATGATATCATCCACCGCGACATCGACCGGGATTATAAGCACTGTATCATCCTCCACGAGCAGCAGCCTAAGCTCGACCGACCCCGGTGCCTCTTGCTACATCACGAGTACCAAGACCAGCACTATCTGTGCAACTACGGGATCTAACATTGACACCTCCTCTTGCATTACTACCGAGATGAAATCTAGTACATGCTCCCCTGGTCTACTATGCACAAGCCATCCAAACACTGGGGATACCATCTGCATGGAACAGCAAAACGATGTTGGTCTAGCTGGGATCATCATTGCAAGCGTTTTCTCAGGGGCTATTCTTATATGCGCTTGTACTCTCATCGCTATGTGTTATAGAGATAAGAATGAGCAGAGGCGACAGGAGGAATTACGAAGGGTGAAGTCTTTAAGGGTGGGTGAGAGAGTCAAATTGATGGAGGGCGAAAGATAGTTTCATTGATGTAAATGGATCAAGCTACGTGTTTATGGACCGATATATAGAATTCACATTAGATGTGTTGTTTACAGCAGTTACTGCAACGGGCTGAAAAACTAGATCTCATCGCACGCACCACCAATTGAAGAATTTACGTCAAGACCTGGTTTCAAGCGTGGTGCCTGTTATTACGTAGTATAGTCTGGTGTGTTATTGAGTTTTTCTTCTAGAATTTACTGTAACTGCGCCATAAATCTTGAGGATTAATACTCAGTTAGTTCCAGGGCTAGTCTCACGCGGTATTTAACCATGGCTATCTGGTGTAGATGCTTAATAGCAGCCTAAATAGAAACTAAATTAATATTTAATTTACAACCCTTCTTATATAATAATACTTCAGTTCGGATTAATAAGATAACCTCTATTTTATAATCTGGTCTCGGTTAGATAGCTTAACCCACTGTCTTAAACCTTAGCATGCCTGGCTATTTGCAAAGGATATAATCAATACGTTCCTCCTAATATCTAGACATGTCATGCCTAGTTGCGATGGTATTGTATAGAAGAGAGTAAGTAGGATATTTGAGTGGCACAACCCTAGCAGTCGCATAGTACTTTAATAATCCATATACGGTATGGTGAGACTTGTGAGGCTAACCACTGACAGTGAGCCCCTGGTAGTTCTGCACTGACTATTTCTGTGAGTAGTGTATGACAATGCGATCGAGAGAGATAAGATAAATGGGATTGATTGATAACATGCAAACTGATGTAGGCAAGACATGGAAGGTCTGAGCGGTCAAGATACCAGGGTCGCTTCCACGACTCATGGTCTTGTGTGTGCCTCGGATGCTACCCGGATCAGGTCATATATGACAGATTGTGGGGTTGACTAATGAACCTTAGCTTAAGGTGGAGGGAAAGCCGCAGGAACTAGCTCTTCGGCTACTACAGCAACAGTTGCGAATAATACAACTGATACCCACAAGCCCGAGACGTTCGTCCTATGATCGGGTAGACAACCGAAGATGCCCCTAACACCGGATTATACTGGGTTAACCCCGCTTGGCTTCGAATGACGTATAGTCCTCAAAAATGAGCCACATCATACCGTCATTCCGTCATACCACAACGACGCATTTCCATTCGAGCTTGCTGATTCCCTTTGTAGCCCACATACCGCAATTCACCATCAGCTAGTAACATAATCCACGTGTTTAACGATGAGGCTATTATATAGAAATACTGGCACGGTATAACGTTCGGTCTACCTGTACTAATATCCATTTATTCAGTAACGTAAGTCATCTGTTATGCCTGGAAAGGTCTATATGAGCACAAGGCGTTGATCAAGCCGCACTCTCTATAATGGGTTTTCTCCTGCTAGATTATAAACGTGCGAGTAGAATGCTTGTCTTCATACTCTCCTTAAAAACAGACCAAGTTCCGCCTCTTATCCTGGTATAACGGACACCTGTAAAGAAATAGCCACTAGACAACTGATCTAAAAACAATGGCCCTCTTATTAGATAACAGGGATTTGGGTTTTTTATATGCTTTCGCCACAACACCCAATACGCCCGAGCGTCGCTCTGGAAGCCTAAAACCCGTTTCGGTGACCCGTTTCTGTTCTTTCTGTCTTCAGCCGTGATAACTGTACCGCCTAATCCATCACAATGCTCATCTTGCTTGTTGACAACATTCAGAGGCGCAGATTCTTTGCTTTTTTCAGCCGCCAGTTCCTGCCAAAGTACATCTCTGGAGCTAAACCCTTGTATCCGAGACTAATGAAGATGCGCTATAAAACTCCTTAGCCGAAACCCGAATCCTTGGTGCATGTCTAGTGAGCCATCCGGCAATAAGAGCCATCGTGACAATAGAAAGCTGGATAAAAAAGGTGATGAACCTCATGGCGAAACTCCCTGTTGTGGGATGGAGATCAGCTATGCGCGTGAAAACATAAATAAGGTCGTAGTTCAGGCGGATTGCTTGAAGCACGATGCAAGGTGCAGCTGCCATCAACAATACTTTAGCAGGATAGTAGTTGACATCCTGGCGACTGAAGAGAACGTGTTCTCCAGCAGGCCATAACCAGCCTAGTGTGCTGAGTACGACCAAGAACATTAATACATTCCCAGCCTTATCGAGACTATCATTATTCACGCCTTCGGGAGTTGTCGTGTTACGTATACCGCCATACGCTGACATGACGGTGCCTACAGTGTAGACAAGGTGCAGGGCAACGAGAACTGGTGGTTTACTCCAGCGCTTAGATGGAGATAGAGGGAGGTTTGAACTTGAGTGAGGTCAGCTTCAGATCAGGGATGGAAAGTATGTAGTTTACACGCACGCTTCGTAGATCAACCCAACGATTGTCAAGGAAAGAGTCGCGGTTGTCGCGGCACTGGTCATCATAGCCACTGTGGTTGGCGTGTCGGGTTCGTTCTGACGAGACAGGTAGTAAGTATCGGACACGATGCGAAAGATAAAAAAGGTTACGAGGATCGGCCAGGTATTCTTGCCAATCTTTCCATGTTTGTACGCAATGTACAACGCGGGAAACAACAATATGCCAAAAGTGATCAGCCCAGCCCAGGAAAGGCCAACATACTCTCCTGTTGGAGGGCTTGGAGCTTTGGAATCGGCTGTGGTGGACATGGTCGGCGGGTAGTGTGAACTCAGGAATTATGACCAAAGGTTTGTGCGGCTTTAGTAGGCGGTGTATAGTTCCAGTTGAATGGTGGAAAACCCGATGCTGTGAAGGAGGAGAAAGGTACTGCCCTGTTATAGCTCGTAAGACAAATCGATGTGGGAGCAAGCAGTCCTTCGATGGCACACACTTCAAACTATTTATCACATCGCTGGTAACTTGAACCTCGTATCAAAACAGATATTAGATGGGTTTCCAGGCCAACTGAAACAACGTTGACACTCTAGGGTTGGAGCCTATTTGGGGAGTTTGCAAGTGCCGAGGATTGCCGGCAGCGAACCATTTCAAGTGGTAGAGATGGCTAGACAGACGGGAAGAAAACTGGTACGCAACATGTGGCTGAGTTGACCCTGCCGATCTTGTTTATTCAAGGGCTAAACTAGATGAAGCTGTTTATCAGAAGTCAATTGAGCTGCGACGTCGCAATAGCGTTGGAGATCAGTCTCAACCTTTGGCAAGGCTTCGAGGGATCTAGACGACGCGCGGTGCCTTGAGTACACGCAGAAGCACGGGGTATCACATTGGTGCTTACCCGAAAGGATGATAGATCAAAAATTTCCAACTCAGGAGCGGAGACTAGATACGGGGACCTGCTTCCGAGGTCCATTCTAAAGCTAGTCTCCGGTTGTGTGATCCTGGATCCCCGAAACACGGACCTTCTACATCAATAAAGACTCTAAAGGTGGGCAAGATCATTCATAATGACGGATAAATATAAACTTTCATCCATGCAGCTGTGTGGAAACTTCAGGCTGAGGCTTATGCGTCACGTCTAAGAATACATTACTTTGAGTCGTCGGATATCTAAAGAGAAGTATTGCCGACTTCCTATGACTAAGCGGGAAACGTCAGGCGACATGGCTAACCTAGTAAAGCTCATGAGTACCTGGTGTGCTTCCAAAACATGTAACTTATTCATTAGGGTCTTTCGGTCCAATAAGATGGGTGGGTAGCCGTCGAATTGCGTCTCGAAAAGAATTACTGAGGGAGTGTCGGTTCGATAACACAGCACAGCGAGGTCTGCTTCTACGGCGTGCATGAAGATCCACACATGATCAAACAGAAATAGACTTTCAATCCCTTACGCGGTTCAGTTTCGACGATCTGGGGCGAATAGACGTCACGAGCCCTTTAAGGATGACTGTGGATAAGAGACCGAAGGGATCAACGACTCCTTGATAAGCTAAGTTTGGTTCATGCGGCCCCCTAGCGGTTATTGACACAGAATTGGTACGGGTGGCTCTGGCTACATGTGAGCCGCTTACATAATCTATTTAGCTCGTATCGAGATTGCTAGCGAGTACGAGTAAGAACGTAGGTGGAGATGTGGAACTACTGTCTGAGTTTGCCGCTGTTCCAGTTGCAGAGCTCTTTCTTTCCCAGTGTCCGATCAAGTGCGAACCTTTGTCCACCTACTTGTATTCCTCACGAGCGCCACATCAAGTATATCACAACAGCAACCAAGTGGAAGGAGAACCTGAATGGATTATACCCGAGACCTCTCCTTGACTGTTACATATAGGGCCCTTGGTTTCACAAACCAGTCGCACTCTGTCTGGTGAAACAACTGTTCTGATTCTTCAACCAGACATATATCAAACCTTTGCAGTATCTCCGGTATGGTCTTTGAAATCTCAAGCAAGCTGATGTTTTTGCCGATGCATGTCCTGGATCCTGACCCAAACGGGATCCAATACCTCTCCATCTTCTTAGCTGTTTCGCCATCAGCCTCAATCCATCTCTCGGGCCGAAACTGCTCAGCATCTTCGCCAAAAACATCTTGATTACGATGAGCGACCCAAGGATTAATCCCGACGACACTCTGGTGACCTCTTATTAGCTCGCTCATGTAGATACTAGTAGGGTAGATAAAGGGACACACATACCCCTTCGTGAAAGTATTTTCCCAAGATGGTCACTCCGCCCTTGGGCACCTTACGAGCGAGCGGGAGGCCAGTAGCAGGGTGTAGGCGTAGGGCTTCTTTGACAACAGCTTGCAGGTAGGGTAGTTCCTGGGCCTCTTTGAAGCTCAGACAGCGCGAGCTATCCCTGTTGGGAAACGTGGACTCAAGCTCGTGAACAATCTTTTTGCTTATTTCAGGATGCTTTGCGAGGTAGTAAAACGTGGCGGCCATACTTATACCTGTTGTGTCGCTCCCAGCCGTGACATTCATACCACAAGAGGCAACAATGTGCTCAGGCGAAAACTGTCCCGGTCCATCCTCATTCTTGGTCAATCCCAGAAAGGTAGTGAGAAAGTCATTTGGAGTTGCCGCGTGCTCTGGAGGCCCAAGCTCCTCCCGCTGCTTAATCCGCTCAATGGAAAAACGAGGTATGACTGCAGTAGGGTCGTATCTTAATACTGCGGTGAGAACATAGTGGAACGTGGGGAAAACACCCGCCAGGGCGCTGTATTTTTGAACTCCCTCCAAGCAAGACACGAGGTTGTCAATGTCCTCGCCCTTTTTCAAGAAGCCAAAGGGTCTTCCGAACTATTGTATCTATTAATCACTTGCTTTCAATTCGATGACTCTAACTCACTGTGATTTCCGAGATAACATCAAAAGCCAGACATTGTGCCCAATGCCCGAGGTCGAAAGCTTCACCAGTCTCCGAGAAGACTCGAAGACGTTCACAGAATGTGAAAACGTTTCGATCGACAGCCCCCTCGTAGTTGACAACATAAGACATGGTATAGAAGCGTGCCAGCTTTCTTTTCAAGGATGAATGCTTCCCCTGGTCACGGAGGGCGAATAGATTCAAATGCTCGAAGTGCGGGGAAGATGATGCGTAGTACCAGTCTGCCTTGACGAACTTGGATCCAATCCCATACAAAGTGTTGATACTACTCGGGTCGTCGATGCTATACTGCTGAGGCGCAATTCTTACCACAGGTCCTAGTGAGAAGTCGTCAGAGGCAGAAAATAGTCTAGTGCTGGAGGAAACTGACCATAGGTCTTATGAAGCTCCAAATCTTTCATGTGGAACATTCCGGACCTGACCTGCCTGGCATACCAGAGCCTATTCAATCTTGCCACAAATGGACCAGGAACGCGGCGCAAAGGATCAAAGGCAAGACGTAGGGCGGAAAACGCAAGCGTAAGAGCTGAAACTATGATCACGATGGACATCCATGTTGATGATGTATCGTGTGACAAGACTAGAGAAAGAAGCTTCCCGTGCATATTGAGCGGATCGATGATGGACGACTTAGGCTATTGGTGATATAGATTGATCGGTTGTGACTTTAGGAGAATCATTAAACATATGTGGCAGATAGACCTTATATACTACCAGTAGCGGGTAATTCAAGGTAATCATGATGGGGGAATGTCGGGTCTACCCGTTTGGACCGGTTTCCGTATCGAGGTCGAGGTTACGGCGGCATGTTTCAATGAACTTTCCGTCCGGGCTTCCCTGGACTACGGGTGTGTCAATAGTGGTGATTTCTCATGAAAGAATCGTAGGGTAGAGTTAGAAGTCCTAAGTGTTTGAAAGATCTTCTACTGCGTAAAGCACTTGTTGAGTATCACGATTTCAGTGACAAGCAAAGATAGTAAGCTTAACATATTGCGGAATCCGAGCTATTCTTTGGATCTAAGTCAGATATCTACATGTAACCCCTCTACCCATTCCTTACACTGGTGATACAGTTTATCATGCATTCTACCATTAATGCTTGAATCGTCACGCCTGTGTCCTGGCATGTCTGTAGCCGGCGTGATCCCCTGGACTCGCTTCTGGCAGTAGATTAGATACCTATAACCTGGGGGATATGCTTCAAGCTCTGCTTCAACCAGCTTGGGAACCTTGTTTGGGTTCACGGGGATGAGCTTGTCTTTCTCGTACCAATGGCGTACATATCTTGCGCCCCATTTTCCATCCACCCTTTCCCAAAAGAATGCAAAGCGGCAGTCGCACTCAACATCAACCTCACAGCCTTCCAACAGAAGTCTCTGGGTGATTGTTGCCTTGAGTTTCGTGACTGCTCGTGTGCACTGAGTATTGATATCTGTTGATGAGCCATGGCACCTATGCATCTATCAAACAAAATATATTAGTGACCTGTGGTGCCCTGAAGGGGGTACAACCCTCACGATGAAAGCCCCTTTGTCTATCCCATCTTTAGAAGCTTGAATGAACTTTTCGTATTCAATTCGGCCGGACCATGTGGTGTATACTTGGGCGCCAGGATGGAAGATGGAGGCAAAGTTTTCCCATTCAGAGGAATCTCTGTCTCTGTTAGCGTACCATAGAGTAATGCGGTAGCCTATTATTATTCGTAATTACCTGTACATAGGCCATCCTTCTGCAAGTTCTCTCAACTTGAAGCGTTCCAAGGCAAGGTGGTCTGGCCCGTTATTTCGGGTTGCATCCTGAGGATGCCAACCTGATGGGAGATCGTGCAAATTAGGCATTCTCGTGTCGAAATCTGTCTTAGTTCGAGCGTCGCCAGATAGATGCTGGTCCGTGTATCACCCATTGGACCTTATATGATAATCATTACTGATGTCATCGGCAGCATTGTCGTTTGAACGGGGAAGGAGCCCCGAGGAATTCGGCAGTTACCCGCTTCACCGCAAGGTCGCGGCGTCTCGGAGCCTCGATTGCACCGCTGAGTAATGCTTAAAAACTGTAAAAGATTCCTTGGCTTGCCTAAATTGAGAGCGCACCGGGGTCTTCCAGCGATAGACACAATGAATAAGGCGAGCATCCGGCTGTCTAGTGATGTCCCATGTGTTTTCCCCACGGGGAAGGATCGGACATCCTTCCCGACGGCGGAAGCGGAACTTTTTTAGCCATGTTTGCCACAATCTCTAGATATCTATTTATGCACGTCTGCGCACCCACTATTGGGATTGGTAGACAAAACACACCAAATCACATCTAAGTCAAATCAAGAGTTTCAAAATCTCCTTCAAGAACCCGGAATCATGTCCCCGCATCCGGATATCACTCAGTCATCAAGCTTGAAATGGCTGAAAAGTCTCGCTGTAACCGACTCGCCCACCACGCAGATACCAGATGAAGAGGAGCAGATATCAAAGATTCAGGAGTTGGAGAGACCGGAAAACCTCAGTGTTGCCGAGTCCCCAAATTCCTCAACACTTGCTGCCAAGCTGAATACCTTGCCAGTGGCAAAAGAATTCCAGTACGCCGAGGCTGATGCAATGGCCACGGCTCCCTTCAATTGGCCGACCCGATTCGACGCTGAGGTTGCATCCTGCATCGTCCATGGCTCGCTCCCTCCTGAAATAGACGGCACATTCTATCGCGTCGTCTGTGATTCTATCTTTGCTAACCGTAACGGCAAAGATATCTGGATCAACGGTGACGGTGCGATTGATGCTTGGAGAATTTCCAAAGGAGTCTGTGACTTCAAGCAGAAGTTTGTGCGCACACCGCGTTTTATCCTCGAGCGTGCTGCCAGGAAACCACTTTTCGGCACTTATAGAAACCCGTTCTCTGGCGATAAGAGAGTTTTCGACATGGTGCAGTCTCCTGGGAATACGCACATCCACTACTGGCAGGGCCTTCTTCTGGCTACCAAAGAGGATAGCCCCCCTATCGCCATGGACCCTGACACACTGGATACAATCGGTACCTATAAGATACTATGGAGTTCCCCAGGTCCACTCACTGATATCTTCTTTTAGGTATTTACGATTTTGAAGGGCAACTTACTTCTCGCACTTTTACCGCTCATCCCAAATTCGACTTTACTACTGGGGAAATGATGGGCTACGGCATCGAAGCAAAGGGTTTAAAGTCAGTGTTGAACTTAGCTCAAGTAAGTCATTGCTAATTGATTACAGTTCCAACGATCTCGTGTATTACCGCTTCGATAAAGAGGGTAAGAAGGTGGATGAATGTTGGGTCAAAACACCCCATGTATCGTGGACCCATGACATGGCTGCCACAGATAAGTGAGTATAATTTTATCTTGCCGCATAGATCAATCCTCTGACAGTATTATTAGTTGGGTCATCTTTGGCATGACTCCCTTTGAAACCGATGTCGAATACATGAAAAAGGAGGCTGGGACTCATTTCCGTTTCAACAGGTTCTTGGTATGCATTTCCACGATCTTTCTTGAAGCACTACATCTAACTTCGTCTTGAGCATAACACATTCATCGTGCTTCCTCGCTACAATCCTAAGCCAGAGGATGTGAGATACTTCAAGGGTATCAAGAATCACTTCTGGGGCCATTTCGCCAACTACTTTGAAAAAGACGGATGCATTTATATGGATACCTTTTTGAATGACGGAGATGGCTTTGGGGTGTTTCCAAATATGCATCCTGAGCTCGATGCAGGGAAGCCAAATCGCCCTATCCAAGGAAAGTTCGTGCGGTTCAAAATCGACCCCAAATCCCCTTCTGACTACATGGAGCTTCCCGTTGTTCTATCAGACATTCCTGGCGAGATGGCCCGCAGTGATGATAGATATCAGACAAAACCTTACAACCACGCATACGCGGCTACTCACGGTGAAATGGGGTTTAACGGAGTCCTCCACGTTGATCACGCTACCGGTGAGAGTAAGGTTTGGAGAGCTGGTGATGGCGTTACTGTCGGTGAGCCTTGTTTTGTTCCTCGCAGCCCTACGGCTCCCGAAGGCGATGGACATCTGGTCGTATGTCTCCGAGACTCGAAAACTACGCTCGCTTATCTGGCCATACTGAACGCTCTCGACATCACCCTTGGCCCAGTAGGCATAGTTGAGTTACCATTCAGACTACGCGAAGGCGTACATGGATCATGGGTAAGGCTACCATACGGATCTTAACATACTTGAGCTTACCGTCATATTTCAGGTTAACGCCTCCGACCGTGCGGATAGACAGCCGCTTGTGGATTACTCGGGAGTAACCCCAGAAATCCTAAAGGAATACGGGACTGGAGCACCAGAACCTTACAACAAACTCCCGAACACCAATATCAAGATTTCCCTTTAGGGTACAGCGAGTCGATGCTAGGGTATGGACGGTGTTTAGATGGAAGACAAGTAGCTCGACTCAAATCCGAATCACCATTTGTCTCAATTCGTTGTATGCGAACCGCCTTTGTTGTGATTTACAAGAACACCTGCGCCCCATTCAAATTCGTGTAGGCCATAACAGCTACTCTGCTATGCGCCAAACACAGTGAGAGGTGCTGTCGAAAGCAGAGTTATGATGTCCATAGAAAAGTACGGACTCGTTGAGATTCAAATCTACGAATGTGCTACGGACTCCCATGAAACACGTTCGAGCTATGCGTAATTCTTCTACTCAGTCTCCGACATATAGTTTCTACGTTGTAGGCGGCTGGCTTGGTGCTCCCTCCTTCACTCCCAAACCAAATATGGAAACTTTCCAGAGCTAGAAATCTGCCTTTGCCTCTACTCCAGCCCACGCCCGCCGAATAAGTTCCGTCATCCCGTCTCGATCAACCTGGCGTGGATTCCAGAACGACTGAGACATGACGATATCTACAGCGCGGTTAATGTCCTCTTCTTCCATTCCCAGTGCTTTTAGCCCTCTTGGAGCATTCAATTTGGCTACTAATGCGTTCAGGCCTTTGATAGCATCACCATCACTACCTGGTAATACCTTGGACAGAGCTTGCATGGCATCGGGAATTTCCGGTGCGTTGAAGGCCAGCGTGTGAGGGAGCACTAGCGTATGCGTCTCAGCGTGTGGCAGATTAAAGCTGCCTCCTAGGATATGACAGAGCTTATGATGGAGAGCCATCTGCGTACTGCCGAGACAGGTTCCGCATAGCCATGCACCATACAACGCTGACGACCTGGCTGATCCGGATATTGGATTATTAACAAGCTCTATCAACGCTGATGCAAGAGCACCAGTGCCTTCTTGCGCTAGTAGATTGATGATTGGGTTTGAATTCCTAGCGTAGAGCGCCTCTACGGCGTGAGCAATCGCATTAATTCCACTGTGCGACGTGAGAGCTTTAGGCAGCGTCATTGTGAGGTCGATATCGTATATTATAGTCCCAGGCAAGATCGACTTATCAGACCTGACCAACTTCCGACCTTCTGAGGTCTCTCCAAGAAGCGGCGTGACTTCACTGCCCGCGTACGTGGTCGGGATGGCGATATGGTACAGCTTGGTCCGCACGCTGATTGCTTTGCCAAGACCAATAGTACTGCCGCCTCCGACAGACACGACCGAGTCAGCGCGGGATGACGTTGCAAGTGCAAGCGCCCGCTCTGTGACCTCCACGGGCGTATGCTCAGTTGCTTCGCTAAAGATACCAGCAGATGTGCCTTGCAAAAGAGCCTTGAGGTGCTCTCCTTGCTTGAGTTGGTTGGGAGTGCATAGCAGAAGCGGACGCGATAGCTTGAGCCTCGAGAGCTCCTCGGCCAACTTTGCTTGCGTGCCGCTACCAAAGAGAACTCGGCTCGGGTTTGAGGTGTACTCGAAAGAATGCATATTGGGTAAAGATGAAAGTGATGGGTCTTAACGGGTAAGCAGTGTGCGGTGAGCGACAAACGAGAAAACTAGAGTGCTCGAGGTTCGGGTTTAGAGGAACTGATATCTCATCCCGCTTAGCTTCACATTCAAACAACGGACAACCAAATTTTGATGACAAAGCGGGAGTGGTTTGGCTCCGACGCCGCGGCAGATGGTTTCGGGGGTTTGTCGCCGGCAATCCCGATAGATGCCGGGCAACAAAGCTGGGTTCCTGTCTATGATCTGACAAGATAATTCGTAAGCACCAACCCCGCCCAAGTATTGGATAGCTGAATTGTAGGGTAATTTGATAAAAGTTCACTCCCTATTGGTACTTAAGAGGAATAGTGTCTCCCATCACAGTCAACTAGATCCTTGCACTTACGACCACACGCCAACCTCTTTCAAGATGGATCGCACGGCTCAACTCCCACTTCACCTCACCATCGAAAACATCACCGATAATGTCAAGACTGTCAATTCCACGTGCGAGGACGCCCGCTTCCGCTTCCTCATGGAGAGGCTGGTCACGCACTTGCACGACTTCGCTCGTGAGACACGCCTTAGCACGGCCGAATGGCAGGGAGCTATCCAGTTCTTGACGCAGGTTGGGCAGATATGCACAGACGTACGGCAAGAATTTATTCTCCTCTCTGACGTTCTGGGCCTCTCACTTCTAGTCGACTCCATTGACCACCCAAAGCCTCCAGCCTCGACTGAGGGCACGGTTCTGGGGCCTTTCCATACGCATGAAGCGCCAAAGATAGAGAACGGGACGCGTATTTCTCAGGACCCAGACGGTGAGCCAATGCTAGTCGTCTGTTCAGTCAAGGATACCCAGGGGAGATCACTACCGGGTGTGCTAGTAGATGTCTGGGAGACAGATTCAAACGGGTTTTATGATGTCCAGCATGCGGACAGGACTGGACCTGACGGTCGCGCTGTAGTGCAGAGTGACGCAAACGGCATGTTCTATTTCTCTGCAATTGCACCAGTCCCCTATCCAATCCCTGATGATGGGCCTGTCGGCCGCCTTTTGGCCAAGCTGAATCGTCATCCATACCGCCCAAGTCATTTCCATTTCATGTTCAGCAAGCCTGGCTATGATCCTCTTATAACGTGAGTGTCACGAGCGCGACTCGAGGCTTTCCAAACGCTAAATTCCCTTGCAGCGCCCTTTACATTCGCGGCTCTCCTTATGAGAGGTCCGACGCCGTATTCGGAGTCAAAGAATCTCTCCTCGTACATTTGAAATCTGTCTCAGATGTACAAGGCTACGCAGTCAAGTATGGTGTCTCACCTTCGACTCGGCTTCTTCAACATGATTTTGTTTTGGTGACAGAGGATGAAACCAATAATCTCCGTACCAAACTAGCTCACGAAGCCGTCGATAAGGAAGGGATCTTGGGGCTAAAAATTGTTGATGGTCTTCCGGTGCCAGATGTAGACTAGGAATAATTCCATCTCTACGTTCTGATACATGATAATGTCTTGGGACCTAGAACAAAATGAAGTTGTGAACAGAAAAAAAAAGGAATTCAAAACGGGTGTTGCGCCCTGCTTTCTGCCTTGTTACTTTCGCCCTCAAAGACACTTTCATGTCGCGGACAGACTCGCTACCATAAGCCATCATTGGAACAAACGTCGACCTTGGAAGCCTTACCTCTGGACAGGTTTAATGGGGGCCGGGCAAAATTGAGAGCTCAGTGGCTACGAACATGAAATGAAGAACGGCTTTCTACGGGTGTTGCGAACGTCATGGATTCTTAGTGATGGACAATGCATTCACACAGGCTCTATAAGATCCCTCACCACCCACTGCTATCCTTGACTCATGATCCTTCCAGGCTGATAGGGTCTGTCTTGACCGATTCTTCAACTTCCACAAAGGCGTCATATCCGTACAGCCAAGGTTGTACCTCTGGGCAAGTCCACCTGCTTGGAAACGGCGCCCGTAGTTCTTTGCCCAGCTGTGTCAGAAAGACGGCATCTCTTGCTTCCTGCTCGGGACCATCGTGCATGTGAAATGAGTGCCGCTTCAAGAAAAGTAACATAGTCAGTGTCCGTGGATCTGCAAGATAGATAAGTAACATACCTGCTTGAATGTCTCTCTAGTAATCAAGTCACCCCTCACTTTGCGCAGCTGCTGATATCTCGTAAGCGCCCTTGACAGGTCTTCCTTGCGGCGCAAGTTTCCAAGGAGAAGTCCGAGGACGGCACCATCTTCAATGGCCGAGTTCGCGCCTTGAGCAAGATATGGCAACATAGGATGACATGCGTCTCCGCTAAGTTTAACAAAGACAGGTATTAGTTGGATATATCACCAGGGTGCTGGTGGGGAATACGAACACAAAGACAAAATTGCCCTCATCATTGACCCATGATGGTAGCTCGGATCCTGCAAAGATATATCATGAGTAACTCACTCTCTTTTCAGCCAGCCTTGACTTGACGTACTGTGCATCAGCTTCCATTTATCTACCTCATCAACCAGATCAAGAAATCGTTTCAAGATGGGATCCCAGTTCTTGAACAGCTCCTTCATCTCACTGACGGAGCCGGATTGTCGGCTAACGCCTGGAGGCAGGTCGTCAGGCACCAAGAGAACGATATTATATTGAGCCCCTCCTCGAAGGGAATAGCCCACCACATGAGCTCCAGGACCAATCCAGAAGTGAACTTTTGGCTTGCCGATCCAAAGCCGCAAGTCTTCATCTACCACCTTATCGATGTCAATGACTAAGCGATATGCTAGGTCACCTGTTGGTTTAGGCGGATCAGTATTCTTAGTAAAGCAAGCACGGCACTGAGACCAAACACCATCGGCTGCAACAACCAAGTCAGCATGTGCTTTGTGACCTAACGCAGTTGAGATCTCTGGGGCTTGGAAGTCGATATCAACGATTTTCTGGCCAAGCTTGAATTCAACCCCTATCTCCTTAGCGCGGCTAAAGAGTGCCATCTGTAAATCTACTCGGTGTGCATCAATGAAAGGCGCGCCATATTTGGCTCTGATTTTCTTATCAAAATCAGTCTCTTCAGCGAGAATCATGCCAGTGTAGCGATGAACAATGAGAGATGTCGGTTCGGCAGCAGCCTCCAACAAACCGTCATCGACGCCCCACCGCTGGAGAATCTTTGTCGAATTGGGGGTTAGCTGGAGTCCGGCGCCAATCTATTATCCTCGGAGCATCAGTGCCCGTGACAAGCGAAACCAGTAGACGACAAACCTCGCGGAGCTCGGCAGCAGATTCGTAAACAGTTACCCTATGGCCAGACAAGGCAGAGGCGAGGGCAGCTGCAAGGCCGCTGAGCCCAGCACCTACGACAATCACATCGAGTTTCGCAGCGGAAGTCGCGCCAGGAGCCGCCTATGGTAAGATTCAGCTGGGGTGACTCGATTGCACCGGTGAACTAGTTCGAACCTACCATATTTTTTTCTAGTTTTATGTGAACAATGAAGAGAAGTCGGTAGAACAAATGCCGGCTTCTAGGCTTTCTTGAGGAGTATTGGTGGGCTGAGTAAGACGTATCTGGGTCCGGGGTTAGAAGGCCATCAAAGCGACTACAGTAAATTTGAAAATCTTCAATGCACCTAAAAATGGCTTGCCCTCCTGCTTATAAACGCTGCCAGCGATCGAAATAGCACCAGAATATGCTTCGACACCGTATGACCAAACTCAGCAACGCACTGTAACCGGCACCCACCCGCAATGTTTGGACGTGGCTGCAAAGCAGACGCAGCGAGAGCGAGGGTACTCACACTAATCCTGGTCGCTTTCACGGACTGTTCTGAGACAAAAGCGCCAATGAGCTGTTGGTGAGCATGCGAGTCTTAACCGCGGCAAACAGTAAAGCTTGATCTCAGTATAGGGAAGGTTCCTGTTGAATTGATCACTGTGGGAACCCGTCCTTACTGAAGCTTACTCGGATGGGCTAAGCCGAAGCCGGATGAGTTTATATTTTGCCGTTCTCTAGCCGTTCTTTCCCCGCTCCATCCCCGATTTTCCCCCGCGTGTTTCCAGCAGCTGTCGTGTTTTCCTGACGTACGCGGGGTCCGGCCTTGAGAAGCTATCCCGCTTAGTCATCTCGTGAGAGCTTCCTTATCCGAACACGATCGATGTGGTGCGGATAACAGGTATTTAATGGGTTATGAATGCACGAGGGAGTTATCACAGCAGTTAGTTTTCAATCGTTGAGAAATTTACCATTACGGCAGTTCAATATCTCCCACAAGCTTCTTCGTCCTACTCTAGCCTAATTGTCTTACCTCGTCATGGGTCCGGCAGCAGTATCAGCACGTGGCAGCTTGGCCAGCAACGACAACAATGAAAGTCACGCGCTAGTTCCGCTTATAATCAACAACACTATCATTCACGGCAGCTCGGACAATGAATACTGTACCTTGACAAAGGATCAGACTTTTCTAGCTGCTACCGTCGACCATGCCCAGAAAGCGGCGCAGAGCAGCGCCCAGGCTTTCGAAAAATGGTCTCGAACGAGCCCGTTGGAAAGACGGCGACTATTGTTTCGTTTAGCCCAGGTAAGAGAGTAGCGACGACTTTGAGGTGACCTAGACAGCCCTGACGCAGAATCCCCTAGCTGTTACGTGAAAAAGAAAGCGAAGCAAAGCGCTTGATGCAAGAGGAGATCCATTGTGATGCAGCATGGGCCCAAAAGAGTTTCAATGGCAGTGTCGCCTTGATCGAGGAGAACGCATGCCTGGCAACATCTCAGACCTTGCAAGGCTGCATCCCCCACACCCACAGCGACGATGCAACAGCTGCCGTTGTCAAGAGGCCCTTTGGCGTTGTTCTGGGCATTGCCCCATGGAATTCGCCTCTGATCCTTGCATTCAGGGCTATCGTCGCTCCGTTGGTCGCTGGAAACACGGTCATATTAAAGGTAAGTGGGATAGAGAAGCAGTGGTGTTTTCTATTGACACACATTAGGGTTCCGAGTTCAGCCCAAAGACTCATTTCTTTGTTGCAAACTTGTTTGTAGAGGCAGGTTTCCCCTCTGGAGTCGTCAACTTCTTGCTCCATCGGCCCCAGGATGCTGCTAGTGTGGTTCATAGCCTCATCAACAATCCGGCCGTACGCAAGATCAACTTTACAGGCTCGACAAACGTAGGAAAGATTATTGCCAAAGCTGCCGCTGAAGTGCTCAAGCCGGTACTTCTGGAGCTTGGAGGGAAAAACTGCGTCATTGTGCTCGAGGATGCCGATATCCAGAAAGCTGCCGAAGGAGTCCTCAAAGGAGTTACAGAGAACGTGAGTTGCCCTCTACAGAATCTATCTACTGTGACCTTTCACGGTGTATGTAGCCTTCAGGCCACCGTATTAACTTTATTCAGGCAGGCCAAGTCTGCATGTCGACCGACACCATCCTTGTTGTACATGCGGTTGCAGATAAGTTCTCACGGGCTGTTCAAGCTCTTGTAGCCCAGAGAGGCTTGGATACATACCAGCTAGTCGGCCCTGGGTCAAACGATAAAGTCAGCTCTTTTGTCAAGGATGCAGTTGACAAAGGCGCGCACCCTATCTCATCATCCACGGCTCAAGCCGAGGGTGGTAACACAAGAACCCCTCTCATCGTGTTGGAAAATATCACTGAGTCCATGAACGTATTTGCCACCGAGAGCTTCGGACCTATCGCCGGGACACGGGTTGTAGGAGATGAGGACGAGGCAATATCAATTGTGAACAGTCTCAACCATGGTCTGTCCAGCGCTGTCTGGACCAAGGATGTGCACCGCGCCCTGGAAATTGCGTCTAAGCTACATGTGAGTGCCCTCCACGTCAACGACTCGACCGTCCACGACGAGGCGACTCTGCCGCACGGAGGCACGAACTTGAGCGGGTATGGGCGATTTGGGGCAGAGTGGGGAATCCAGGAGTTCTTGCAGACGCAGACCATCATTCTTCATCCATAGCGGCAACAAGAAACACAGTTTTGATTTTGGACCACTGGCTTATACGAGTGAGAATCTCTACGGTGCAAGCCGTCGTAAGACTCTAAGGAGAAATGACAGCCACGAGACGATGAACCGGTTGTTAGTCCAAAGCAGTATCTCGTTAGTGAACGCTCCGACGGTTCCGGCACGGCCCATGAGCCGACGGGAAACGGGCGGAGAGACAGGAGACAGAGGCACGAGAGGAGTAATCAGTATGGTTTTGGTCTAGTGCTTTGTGTTGGTGGGGTAAATTGTGAAACAGAGACGCTCAAATAATCATAAATAGGACAAACTATCCACCTCACCGGCCTTTACTTCACCCACTACTCCTCACCTTCACTGTCGCTCTTATAACCTTACCAATGGTGAATACTACTAGCTTCAGAGGTGTCTACAAGACCCTGGGCGAACAGGAGATAGATGCGGATATTTACCTACCTGAAGCTGCCAGTGACAAGCACGATGGGCGGTGCCCAGTCCGTACGTCAGCACTGCTGGCCAGCTCGAGGATTCGCAGCTAACCTGTCACAGTTCTGAACTTCCATGGAGGAGCTTTTATGCTCGGCTCCTCCAAGATGGTAAACAGAGACCAGATCGGTGACTGCTTGCAGCGTGGCTGGATTGTCGTCGCCCCGAACCATCGCCTTTGCCCCCAAGTTGACCTTTTAGAAGGGCCCGTTCAAGACTCGCGCGACCTTCTCGCGTGGGTCTACGACGGGGGCTTGCAAGATGCCGTATCTTCTCAAACCAGTGCCAAGTATATTATCGATGTCGACCATGTCTTTGCGTTTGGCGTGTCATCGGGTGGAACCCTTGCCCTATGCTTGGTAAGTTACGTGTCTTTTTGCGGGGATTGGAAGAGAGGGACCCGAGGCAATTTGGCCAGGTTTAACTCGATGACTAGAAGGCGTCGATGTTATCAAAGCTGTGCAAGAAACCAAGCTGATTGCGAGACTAATTGTCTGTCTAGGGCTTTGGAGTTCCCCGTCCGGTGGCCGGTATATACAGCATGTACGGGACAGCTAACTTCTCGAGTTCTCTGATGAGAAAGAAGGTCGATCGTGTAGCAGCCATCATCCCCAAGGATCTGACTCCGGAGTTTTTGAATCAGGTCTACCATGAAAACCCCGTCCCCATCGAAGGGGGTTTCTCCCTCGAAGGCCAGCGCAGCGGAGGACCAGACTTTAGCGACCCACGCCAGGCCTTTGTTCAGACACAGATCGCCAACGGGACCGTGCTGGAAGCTATCCTGCCGTCGGGAGAATTTGGCAAAGTTGATCCCATCACGAACCTCAGTCCCCCGTTCCCGCCCACGTTTTTGTCGCATGGGGCAGAGGACAAGATGGTGCCGCTGGAGCTAAGCGAGGATTTGTACAAGGCGCTGCGCGAGCAGAATGTCAAATGTGAACTCAAAGTCATTCCTGGGGAGGATCACATATTCGCTGCGGGGATGAAGGTGGGATCTCAGACATGGAACTTGCAACGTGAGGGCTTTGACTTTCTGGAGAACCTGATTGCAAAGGCATGAGAACAACCTTATAAGCGTGATTATCTGGTCCTTCTTCTTTTTTTCTCCCTTCCCGCAAAGTAGTACTATGTCTGAGAAGCGAACAATTGCAATTGCAAGTGGATAGATTCTTTCCAAGCGGCAGTACTTCAATCATCTCGTTACAGCTTCTTCGGTAAAATGCTTCGTGATAGCGCTGTCCGACAACCTCGCTAAGTTCCTCTAACGGCCGGCCTGCTAGTCTTGGGAAGCGCCCTAAGGTGCAGCACCTCCATGAGTTGTGGTTTTAGCATCATAGCTATATTCGCATAAAACATACCAAAAAGCAGTGGACCAGCCACCTGAAAACCTCCCCAGACACACAATGATGCGAGGAACCATCCACCGCTTTGTCAGCGGGAATAGAAACTCAAGAGATTAGCCAAGCCCGCTACCCTTCGCCACGCTGTGGACAAGCTTACGCTTTGCTCTAGACTCTGACTAGCCAGCCGGTCTCGCCCCGCCGCCAGAAACCTGCGCTTCAGCAGGCGGCCGGGATCTCTTCCCGATCCATACCCGCAAACTAATTTGGTAGATTCCAAGTGGAGTTTACCATTGCGAGGGGTCAGACTTTACAATCCAACACTCAATTGATAGGCAGACTGGAGGCTAATTGACTCCCCCACCACTACTGCCTACCCCACGGGGAAAGCAACTCAAACGCCAAGAGCCGGGACTCAACTACGGGCATTCCCTAAGACTGTTGACAGTGCTAACGGCACTCAACCTTAGCTTGTGCAACGGACCTCGATGGACATAATATTGATGGCTCCCTCCCTCGTCCGACATTCAGATCTCTCACCCACTATCCATTCTCCTGCAAGCCGCGCTTTGATCCATTACACACAACAATCCAATCATGCTACTCTCAAACTTGGAAACAGGTGGAAACCGTGAGCCTGTCCTCCATCTGACCGAGGAGGTTCCTTTTGATCCTACTTCCCAGCATCACCATGGCCTAGCACTCTGGCCGCCGCCATCTGACGACCCCAAGGATCCGTTGCGATGGCCCAAATGGCTCAAGATCATCGCCTTGGTTGCCATGGCGATGTCCAACTTTGCCGCCAACTTTGCTGGCTCAGGCCTCTCGGTTGCTGCAGTCACACTGCAACATGAGTTCCAAAAGACAGCCTCTCAGGTCAACAGCGTCATGACGGTTAGTGCACCTAGCCATGCAGATAAAGCCCCAGGCTAAATTTCTAACCATTTTCAACGCTGCAATAGTTCAACTTTCTTTTCCTCGGCATCGGCAACATGTTTTGGGTTCCTCTGTCTGTTAAGTACGGCAAAAGATGTGTCATGCTCGTCAGCATGGCCCTCTTCTTTGGTGCTCTGATTTGGACAGCAAAGATCAATACTTTTACTGAGCTGCTAGTAAGCCGTTGTATCACGGGCTTTGCATCCTCGGCTGGCGAAGTAAGTCCACTGCTGCATCATTGTCTTCTAGGTTCTAACGCGTGCTACCAGAGCATCGTACCAGGCATTATATCTGACGTGTTTTACCTGCACGAACGAGGAGCAATGATGTCAATGTAAGTATCATTGATTAGAACAAGACCACGCACATGGTAGCTGACACATTGTATTTGCTAGCTATGTGATCTTCATATCTAGTGGATCGGCCGTTGGCCCGCTTATTGGCGGTTTCATGGTTCAAGATAGCCCCAACGGCTGGCGAGACCTCATGTGGCTCTGCGCTGCTATTGCTGGCCTTGACCTCCTCGCAATCTTTTTATTTTATCCTGGATCTTCCTTCAATCGGCCTCAAGTACTGGGTACGGCGCCTGCAAGCCTCACGGACGCGATGAAAGATCCTTCGAAGACGATTAAGCAGGGGTCAGACAATGGTCATTCCGAAACCCTCGAAACCCGTAAAGCCAGCATCAGTCCTCCGACGTCCGTCAATCCTACATTCGCCAATCCAACATCCGTCTCCTGGAGAGGTATTTGGTCGTCCTTTGTCTACTACAACCCCTTGGTCAACCTCTCAAAGGCATTTATTGTCCCATTTGTGTTCCTTGGGTGCGGCCAGGTCCTCTGGATGGTTTTGCTCTACGGTAGCGCGCTTGCCTCTCAAGTTACTCTCATGTACGTTACTGCGATTCATCCATATTTCTGCATGGTCAAGATGCGAAAATGGCTCTTATCTCGTGCTAACTCAGTGCTATATCAGCTTCGGGTTTCCAAATCTTCTTCTCGCTCCTCCCTATCTCTTCAAAGCGAGTTACGTCGGGTTGATGCAAATTGCCGCCATTATCAGTTTCTTTGTAGCCTGCTTCGGTGGTGGATATGTGTGCGATGTGGTGACCGCGCGTCTTATCATCAGGAACCGGGGCGTCTTCGTTCCCGAGCAGCGTTTGATCTCTCTGATTCCAGGATGTCTGATTGCACCCGCCGGCTGTATTTTGGTTGCTTTCGCGTGTGACAGGACGCTTCACTGGGCTGTGGTGGCCGTAGGGTTTGGGATGGGTGAGTTCACACTTGAGCAACAGAGAGATAGAATCATGGGCAATACTGATCAAGCTGCTTAATAGTGTCTTCCGGTACCGTTTATGCGCCAAACATCGTCATGACGTACCTCGTGGATTGCTACCCTCTTTTTGTCCAGGAGCTACTTGTTTCTGTTAACGTCATTAAGAACATCGTGGCTTTCATTTTCTTGTACGTGGCGGTTGACTGGGTAGAAGCCCAGGGGTGGATTCAAGTTTATATGATCATGTTCATGGTGTGCACCATTTCCATCCTGCTTGCCATCCCCTTCTATTTCTACGGGCGTAGAGTCCAGAAGGGTTATGAAGGGGTCGTCATGAAGGTTATTGGGCGCGGGACAGACGCACTGTAAGCCGATGGCTGGTTAATCGGATTACTAGTCTTGCCAGGGCTCAGACTGTAATATCCAGATCTTGGGACCCTAAAGACCTAGGGAGTAATTAATCTTTGTGTCAATAAATGAGTATCCTTAGTTGGCTTGTTATGTTGTCTTTATCTTCCGCGGATGTCCCCAAACATGACTTTTCAACACAGTACAGGTATTCAAGACAGAAGTAGGCTAATTTTATACGGTATTATCTCCACAAGTTTGTCAAATGTGATTGTCTCTGAAGAACCCTGACCCTGCCGTACTCTCTTGGCCGCTCTTGGTTGACCCAACTGGCCATCATGAGTTCTATAATGGATTCTGACAATCACTCCCATGGTAGCTCAAATAGACTCGGCAGGTTATAGTTTCACAATTCTTCTCAATTCTCTCATTCTCCGATTTGTTATTTTGGTGGGGATGGTCCTTTACTCCGCGCGTTTCGGGGACTCTAGCCCGACCTATCCCCGTGACATAGATAGAGTGAATTAGGAACGGATCTAGTGCCGATGATGAGTGTCAGCCCCCCGCAAAATGCAAAACTGACACCAGTGATATGATTAGCCACCGCTTAGACACGGCCATTTCCAAATAGGTCTACTATACTTCACAGGTCCGAGCTACCGACCGCTGATTCAGCGGAGTTTCCGGTGTTTTCATCCGCCTCAGGACCAGGCACGTCGTCAGACGCCCAGTGCTTCATTACACATTAAGAATCATAAAACCCCACTCACACAGTAGCTCTGTTGTATTAAAGAAAGACGCATCCGACGGAAGAGTTTAAAAAGACGCTCTATACCAAAGATCTATTGCAAATAGGTCATTCCTGCTCTATAACAACAAATGCGAAAATGGCTGGCCACTTTTTCCAATCCGCGAGCAATGCTTTTCCCGACACCGAGTTCTTCAGAGGTTTCATGGAGCCTTGTCGGTTCGAGGGTGAGGTTTACGACCTAGAGATCATTGGGGAGATCCCTAAGGAGATCAACGGTACTTTCTACCGGAATATGCCCGATCCCCAAGTGACACCGTTGGACAGAAATGACATTGTAATTCAATCTTAACCCCGTTATGTAGTGCGAATCTTGCTCTAACATGCTGCTAGTGGTTCAACGGTGATGGGAACATCGGAGCCTTTCGAATCAAAGATGGCCATGTGGACTTCAAGCAGCGATATGTTAGAACAGAAAAGTTCGTCCGAGAGAGAGAGGCAAGACGAGGGTTGACTGGTAAGTTGGTCAAATCATAGTTACAAGGAAGGGTAACAGTCAGCTTACAGTGAGTAGGAACGTACCGCAATAGGTTCACAGACGCTGAGCCTTTTAAAATCCGCTCAACGGCCAACACAAACATTGTGTACTTTAATGGAAAGATGCTGGCGTGCAAGGAAGACTCGCCCCCTTACGCTATGGATCCAGAGACTCTTGAAACACTGGGAGTCGAAACCTTCAGTGGCCAACTTAAGAGCGAGACGTTTACGGCTCATCCAAAGATTGACGCAGTCAGCGGAGAGTTGGTCGGCTTCGGTTACGAGGCTAAGGGACTTGCCACCACTGATATCTGCTACTTCTCGATCAAGCCAGACGGAGTTGTTTCCGAAGAGTTCTGGTTCAAGCAACCCCATCTCTCCATGATTCACGACTTTGCCGTTACTGAAAATTGGGTAAGCATCCTTGTGAGTCGCGTGTTTCCGTGACTAACGTAGCCAAGGTCGTCCTTCCGGTAATCCCCCATATTTGTGACCTGGAAAGGATGAAAAATGGAGGAAAGCATTGGTACTGGGACCCAGACATGCCCCTCTATTTCATCGTGCTACCTAGACGGGGCGGAAAACCCGAGGATGTAAAGGTATGAGGGATTGTGTCATTATGATCGTGGTGGGTGATGCAACTGACTCATCTAACAGTATTTCCATGCACCACATGCTTTCCCGGGCCATACCGCCAACGCGTACGAAGATTCGGACGGAAACGTTTTGGTGGACCTCAGCATCGCCAACGATAATGTCTTTGACTTTTTCCCTGATAAGAACGGCGGTAAACCAGATATGACCAAACTACACTCACCCCTTAAGAGGTTCACGATCAATCCCCACTCTGACGCAGCTGAGCTCCCGCCAGCAACGGTATTGTTAGATGTCAGCAGCGAGTTCAGCAGAATTGATGATCGTTTCGCCACGAGGCGCTATCGCCACGTCTTCAACATCCTAATGGATCCGACCTTGGAGACGGATTACCCAGCCGTCATGAAAGCCAACCCCGGCGCTTTCTTCAACGGCATAGGACATCTCGACCTGGAGACGGGTAAGTTCGAGAAATGGAGTGCTGGCCCGCGAGCTGGATTTCAAGAGCCCGCCTTTATTCCTCGGTCTAAGGATGCCCTAGAGGGAGATGGCTTTCTGATTGTTCTGGTGAACGACTACGAGGCCATGAGGAGCAAGCTGGTCATCATTGACGTCAACAAGTTCCAAGAGCCTGTTGCAACTGTTAAGCTTCCTTTTCGTCTGCGCCCTGGACTCCACGGTAACTGGGTGGATTCTGCAGACCTCGAGGAATAAATAATTAAGGTCTAGAAGTGCTGGATTAAGTTATAACAATTAGTACCTAGGAAAATAAGACACACGTGATATAACCGCTAGGGCCTTTAATAGAGACCTATTTACCCCGCACATTCCAGACAGAGTTAAATTTACCAATCCTCTTTGCAAACACTTTTCAACAAATTTCCCTCCCAGCAAGACTGTTCAAACCACATGACGACCCTGCAAAATATCCCCGCCCAGGGGAAAGCGCAACTTGAGGTTATTTGCCAATTATGCCAGCGCCGGAAGATCAAATGCGACCGTCGATATCCATGCTCCAACTGCATCAAGGTACAGCCCACTCGTTATTAGCTGATGCCCTAAGCTCACTTGGCATAGACAAACACAATCTGCACACCTAAACCTTTACCTCCACCACGGAAGAAGAGAGGCCCCAACCCGGGGCTACTTGCGAAGCTGGCGCACTGTGAAAAGCTCCTAGAGGAGTGCGCCAACAGAGGGGCGGTGACGTTCCGAACAAACACCGGTGCTCAACCTTCGACTCCCATGGATCTCGCGCGCGGTTCCAGCAGCATAGAGCCTACTGGCAAACTTGTCTTTGAGGATGGTGTAGTGAATTTCACACAAAGTCCCCAATGGGCTGCTCTGCGACAGGAGGTGCGTTCGAGTATTTCTCATACGGTACGCGCAACTTACTGATGGTAACTTGTGAATTCAGTTGCAAGCGATGCGTAGGATCGTGGAGCTTGATTCTCCATTCCTGAACTCCTTCACCAACGGCCTAGACACGATGGAAGCCGGGCCTTGCATGAGTAACAATTATGACTGGCAACCTTCGGGAACCCAAGGATTTCGTCTATGGCAAATATTCCTGAGCCGAGTCCATCCAGTGACGAAGATCATTCATGCACCTTCAATACAGCCTTACGCGGCACAGGCATCTTGTGGCTTCAGCGGCATGCCAACAAGCATGAGAGCTCTGCTTTTCTCAATATATAATGTTGCTGTGTTTACTCTATCCAATCAAGAGTGTATAGAAATCATGGGCTCGCCCAAGAGAGACGCAGTCTTGTTTTGTGCCCAAGCTCTGCGCAAACACCTCAGGTCAACCGGTTTCCTGACCTGCAGTGACCTGACTACACTGCAAGCACTGGTCTTTTATCTGGTAACCAACGCATTCCCTTACACCCGGAATACATCGACCTCAGCTAACCCGGTCCAGCTTTCGCTCCAGAGCCATCCACATACTCACTCAACGTGGATTTTTAGTGGCATTTGTGTTCGGGTGGCACAGAAAATGGGCCTTCACCGGGATGGAGAGACTTTCGGGCTCTCTCCATTTGAAACGGAAATCAGAAGGCGCCTGTGGTGGCAAATCTACATGCTTGACGCTAGATCTGCCGTTCAGTCGGGACTAGGACCGTCTTTAATGCCTAGTGCGGGCGACTGCAAGAAACCAACAAACTTGAACGACGCCGACTATCACCCTGGGGCAGACCAATACTATGTGGACCGCGATGGTCCAACTGAGATGCTCATCTGTATGTTGATATATCGAATGGGTGACTTCCTTAGAGAGCAACAAGACCTCGAGTCCAGAGTGATCGAGAACGAGATCGAGGCTACGAGCTACCAGGATCGGGATAGTCCGATCAAAGTTGACAAGCTAAAGGGGCTTGCTCAAGACGTCGAGGAGAGCCTCAAATCTATCATTGACAGATTCGGGGACCATTCCGTTGCGCCCGTTTACAAATTGGCGACTCAAATTAAAGAACACTTAATCTCTAGAATACGAGCTATGTCGTCCATATCTATAGAGCGAAGCATCAGAGAGCCTCGATCCTTAGACCCGGCTGCCAAACTTTTCACGCTTGCTGTGAACGCGGTCAAGCAGTCAGTCGAAGGATACCGATCGCTTACAGATACTGGGTTTCTCTGGTTTATGCAAATGCATTTTCAATTCGATCTCTTCGCTTTCATGGTAGCTCAGATATCTCATCAACACCATAAAGATATTGTCGATGAAGCTTGGGTACAGGTTTCGGAAATCTACTACTACCACGAAGACTTATTTGACGAATCTGAGAGATCAAACACAGAACTCGCCGCTACTATTGTGGCCGCTTGGGAAACGAGGCGACAGGATCTTTCTATAAGATTAGGTTATCTCCCTGACATACCGGACTACATTCAGAAGCTTAGTGCAATGGTCACAAACACTACTATGGCGTCTCTAGAATCGATGGATCTTTGTGATCTAGATCCGGAAGAGCAGGATTCTTTGGCATTTGCTTGGGATGATTTACCCGGATATCCGCTGGGAAACACATCGTAGTGACAGCAAGTAGGCTAGTTGTGATACTCAGGTGCGTTCAAGTCGTCTCTAGAACCGCTATGCGACTATCAGGACATAGTAGCTACGGAAAACTCGTCATGAACTGACAGTCGTAGTATTATAACAATTGTATAGCCAGGTTATGTGACTACGAATCGTCGTTGTCATCCATTGTCCATCTTGTCACGGTCCATAGATGGATGAGGCTCTTGGGTACTAATAGCGGGCTGATTGGCATTTATGAAAGGGACCGATTAAGGTCAGTAGATTATTTGTAAAAGGGGATCTAAAAGAGGTCCTAGGCGAGATGTTTATTAAGACTTAAAGAATATTATAACCCAACTTAAACTGCTGTATAGACTAATAGCCTTGCTATGAATCCAGTAGTAATATCTTCTTAGCCCTCTTTGGCAAGCATAGAAAGCTTAAAGATCTTAACTTAACAGGCCCTCTCACTCCCTATTTAACCCCCTGGCGCTCTCTAGTTCCAACGAATCGACGGATTTATATAAACTTTGAACCGCCTTGCTGGGATGTCTTATATTGAAGGCACAAGAACAAAGAAACATAAGGGCAGTATCCAAGCAGTATAAGTAGGCTTCAGAGGTTTGTAGCACGCTCTCTTGACCAGCAGCGAATTCCGCTACTCGAAAGATAGAACGTATCATAATCAGTATTGAGACAAAGTAAAGAACCAAAATATACTGATCCCATGGCACGGTTGTCTCTCGGCTTGTTTGTGTCGGTTGGTTGCGGATGCGATAATAGAATATCGATATAACGGTGACAAACCCTGCAAAGAAGAGGATCTGGATTCCCAGGCCTACTAGAACAACATTCTGACCAAGACTGACTTTATCTTTATCGTCGGCCCCAGCCATTATGCCGCCACCTATACTCAAATGTTAGACTTCCGTATAAAGGTCAAGCAGTGCGCGGCGTAACAAACCAATGCCTTGTACAGCGAAGGATAGGATATCACCAAGAACGAATAGCTTAGTCAACCAACGCGTGCGAATAAGGGAATGATGCTCGGCGTCCAGTGCCCTGATAAGTCGGCCGAGTATCATATAGATCGAAGCCGCAAATAGTGCTGGTGCTAGGAGCAGGAGCAGGGTTTGCATTATGAATGGGATATCGGACCAATATGGAGGGTCTTCTGTCGCATTATAGGCACGTGCAGAATGGCCTATAACCTCAACTGTAACGAGCATTAGATTGTATACCGATGAAGAGAACGCTGCTGGGAAAGCTCACACAAAATTCCAACGAAGAAGGCTAGGAAATACCACGTCCTGCTTTTGGCAAGCTGGTAGGCATGGGCAACACCTGATAGCCCGAATAGAACCGCGAACAGAACGGCGGCAGCGAGCGACGGGTCATAGTGATACTTTGGTGGGGCGTCAGCCATCTTGAATCGTGAGTATAGCTTGGCGGGACAGTGGAAGTTTTCGTAGGTTATTTTAAAACGAGGTGGAAGGAAGAATAGTTTGAAGAGAAAGTAGATAATCATCATACGGTAAAGATTAATATATGCGAGAATTCAGGGCCATTACCATAAGGCGTTTTCCCAGAGGGGTATGCATCTTTAGGAGAGGCCTCACGGAGTGATCATAACCGCCGAGCCAATCAATTATCAAGTAGCGACACGTCTGTGCTTGGTATCCTTCCAGGTAACCTGAGGCTTGGACTGAACGAGCCATCGGCTGTTATTAGCTCTCCGGGGGTCTGGAAATTAGCAGCAGAGGCGTAGTAAAGATCTGGCTCTGATGGCGACTGTGGCTAGGCTAGTACTAGGGTTAGTAGTCAGAAGTGGGTGCGCCTGTTCGGGGACTTGATATCCGCCGAAACTAACGTAGGAGCTCGTGAGATTCGTAACGCCCTGTGGATCCTTTCCAGCCAAAGTTATCTGCTGAGAGCCCGTTTTTAGCGTAAACGTGAGATCTTTTTTTGGGGGCCCACAGGGCGTTATCTCACGAGCTTCTACGATAGTAAATTAGCTATTAAGAATAATCAATTAAGGACCGTTCTTTTATTTTTCGCGATTGTAATCATGGTTGTTCATTCATTCGAACGCATAAATACTCTCCTCGCTACTAAATAAAGTTATGGTTACTTTTTGCGAGTTATATACCGTTGTTGATACCACCTTGAGCCTGAAATGGGAGACTTCATGGAGCCAGGTGTTACTTCGACATACGATATGGTTCTTGATGACCTGGAGGTTATATACCTAGCCAAGCAAAGCGGACCATATATGAGAGTGTTGCATTATATTATTTTTAATCTTAAGATTGGCAAGAATACGGCAATTATTGGTCCCTCGAGCTCAGGTAAGAGCACTATCGTCGGCTTGACCAAGAGTTGTTACACCTTTTAAGACCCATGAGCCATTATGAAAGTGCAGCATAAGAGAGTAAAAAGGTGTTGAGAATCTAACGAGAGTCCAGTATACCTACAGCTCAGCCTTGGCATGTAAATGCTGCATCTTGAAAGGCTTGTATAGTCTCGATTGCAACTGGAGTCTTTGTAGGTGTTGAACTATAGCCTAGTAAATGTTGATCATCTCCACCACTCCATAGCCAGTCTTCTGCCCCTGGAAACGACCTGAAACAGTGACATATCCCGCATATACACTATCTCCAAGTTGCTTTGAGCCGTAAATCTCCTGATCAGCGCGAGCAGACTTTATCAGAAGGTAATCTCCATTTTCAAAGTCCAGTTTCCAACCAAGTGGATATGTGATGTGAGTGTTCGAAGACGTCCAGGTTTTACTCACGTCTGGTGTCAAATTCAACGCAATGATGTATTGGGATTCTTCCCCAACACGAACCGTTGCGAATTGGTAGCTCGAATTTGAAAGGTGAGGGAGATCATACACCCAAATGCTAGCTTTGATTGATGACCTGGGAAAGTGCAGCTCGAACCAAGTCCAGTTCTGAGGTGCACCAGCACCCTTTTGATGATCGTACCAGGTGAAGGACTTTCTTGAATCGATGTATAAAGCTTTATCCTCAACAGTAAGTGTCCCCTGGGTCTTGCAGGCTGGGAGGGACCACTGTGTTGTATTAGTGTAGCCGGATCCAAAAGTAAAGGCTCCCCCTCCTCCACTAAGTAGCACTTTCGATGTGGCCTCCCATGAGATATTGTAGGAGTAAGACTCGGTACTACCGTGGGTGTACATGTGAGATATCAAATCCTGTGATGAAGATCCAAGACCACAATTGTTGAGGCGAATGTCAAGATATTCCGAGGGAGAAGACGGCATGTCTTGAACCTCTGTGTAGCTGAGATTGTTCCAGTAGTCGAATGTGGACAGATCGAGGAGCGATGATTTGCAAACAGTGCCAAGCAAATGTGAAACAACAAGATACTGCTCTCCAGTAGTTGTTGTTAGGAAGGTGCTCGACCAGTATGAGCCACTCTCTTGGTCTTTAGAAAGATTATATAGAGTAGGCACACACGACTGTGGGAATTATAAGCTACCAGATTGAGTTGAAGACATGGATTACTTACGTTTATGAAGCCCAAATGCTGGTCTGGTTCAATGATCAAGGACTTGACTGGGTTCGGGCGAAAAGCAAAACCAGCGCACGCGGAGGCCCACGCCAAGACCCAATGAGAACGGAACATTTGGTGTGGTGTTACTTTTCTCTTTGAACTTGACTCAAATGGAAAAATGTCATATGAAGTAATTAGGTTGCGGTGTTATCAGGTTCTACGGAAGTGCAGCTTAGGGCACTTATTTATGTCCCTTGGATGGCGCCTCAGCAGGTTCAACGACCCTGGCTGGCTTGGCAATTTCCGGTGGCTGAGACGCCTAGCTACGCGTCAGCGTTCCCCTGGTGTTTTCCCTTTCGGCCAATGCGCCATCTGACGGAAGATAACAAATCACCGAACAGCCGTCACATCTTTTCAAAAGTGGCTAAATAGTTAGTGCTAAACCTGGTAATTCGAGGAACGTGCTTTACTTTCTTCTAGTTGTGTATTAAAACTTATATATTAGGAATGTATTTAAGTCGCTCTATAAGGTCTGGCTTTTTTTTTCTTTTTATAAGAAAAGCTTAGTATTTAAAAATTATAACCTACTAATTAATTAGAAATTAGTTTATAAAATAAAAATA
>JAPERM010000445.1:0-51208 GCA_030411635.1 Fusarium sp. MBC 119 | reverse complement strand
CTAGACAAACTTACAGGGGATGACCTATACATACTTACTTACAATAGTAAAAAGGTGCCTGCCAAGCCTGAGAGGTCATGTTCAGGGAGCCGACGGAAAGAGCAAGCAGAAACTTATGTAAGCTCTCGGAAGCCGTAAACCACCAATGAGCCTCTACCATGACAGCATCTCCAGGAGCTCACCCGCGACACAGCGACAACCTACTATAACCTACAACACTGTCTTCTCTAAGAACATCACCACAAGCCAATGGCTCAGGGAGTCATTCTTCAAGTTCGCTAGCGGGAAGGGTCATGTTTGAGTCTCTGCTGCATCGATCCCTCTCAAATCGAAGGGCCGAGCCTTCTGAGCATCGCGCATCTACAGCTACGGCTACCGGCTGAGGAGCTAAGCTGTCGCGATGTATTGGCCCATTGGCACGCCACGCATCCATGCTACCAGCAGCAGTCGAGCTCCAGCCTTCAAACTTTTCGTTTCCCACGATGGCCTCACGAGTCCCTCCGATTCTAGCTTAACGCCATCACCCGGTCCTTCGAGTTCCCAGCCCCGCGGCCATGGCATCGACGGCCTCGATTCTCCGCCACTACCGACACCGATAACACCAGGAATTCGACCTGTCGAGCACGATGATTATACAACAAGTCGACCCCCGCCAGTTTCAGAAAGCACCGAGACCGGAGGCATCCCTATAAAAGACCCCATATTAGCTCTACGAGTCTCTCGATCTGGTAACTTGTTCGCCGTTATCACGACTACTTCTATCACGATATGGCAGACTAAAGTAAGACCTGCAAGACATCTTTGGTACAATTCCCTTTCATACTGACCGAGATAGCCGGCTGTTATTTTAGCCGTGGTTGTTCGATCCGATTACTCCCTGGAAACATATGGCAAGAATGTCGACCTCCTGCTTCGACCCGACGCTGCAATTCTTGTCATACACACCGATCAGGGTTATCTCATTACTTATTCCTTGGCCACCGATTCCGATTCGCGCGTATACAAACCCCATTTCGCAAATTACCACAATGTGCAGCGACGGCGACAGAGTCTCATCGGAGGCCTCACTGGATTGCCCCCCGACCAAATCTTATGGGGCGCTGGCGAAGGACCAGGGGTTCGCGATCTGAGCGTACGCTTTAGAATGGTCATCAAAGTCGACGCCGGTATTGAGAGTGCACTCGCCCTTGACGATGAGCTTATGGTAGCAACGAGGAAACCTGCTGCTGTCCAATGTATCCGCTGGACCCCTGATAGCACTGGTTCTCAGACAAGAACTGAAATAATCAGCCGTATGGGATGGGTTGAGAAGAAGGCGACTATCGTTGAAATGACACACGACCGACCGATGAACCTCTTGACATGGATCACCAGCAGTGGACGGGCGTATGCGGTTCAGCGTTATAACCACCGAGCAGAAAACAGCCAAGCTGACGATGCGGACGCAAAACGATTGTTCAAAGGCCACTGTTTCCATGTTCCCCAAGGCGAACATGACCGTGCCATTACCGCTGTCATAAACGCGCGATTCTCGCTCATTGCAGTTGGTTGCTGTGATGGTACTGTGCAGGTTTACTCTGTCCGTGACTATGCTGGTAACATTCCTCATTCGCATACTCACCAAGTTCCTGTATCAACAGCTTCTTCGGGACCGTTTACAAGTTTAAGCTACTCCCCTGATGGTTACTGTTTGTTTGCAGGTTTCCAAAAAGGCTGGTCAACTTGGAGCATGTTTGGCAAGCTTGGAAGCCATAGCTTCGGGTCCGAAGAAACCACATCGCGCGCTAATGGAGAGGAATGGCTATCTGGGATAGCTGGAGCTACCTGGGTAGGGGGCGGTTCTGAGATTCTCATAACAGGACGCCAGCATGAAGCAGTATGGTCTCTCGAGATGGCTAAAAATGCTGTTACTGGGTGTTACAACGAAGCAAATGTTTTCCGGACGGTGCTGCAGACTCCTTCAAGTGTCATGGTTTATAGAGGCTACGACGTTCCAGACCTCACCAGCATATCAGCGGAGCCTTTCCTATGGCATACAGCAAATGTCCCTGCGACGTACCTCCTGAACCAATGGCCAATACGGCAAACTGTCATCTCCCCTGATGGTCGCTACGTTGCTGTGGCTGGTCGACGTGGACTTGCTCATTATAGTGTCAACAGCGGCCGTTGGAAAACATTCGCCAATGAGGCTATGGAGAACGAGTTCCAAGTCAGAGGTGGCATGTGTTGGCATCAACACATCCTTGTCGCTGCGGTTGAGGCCAACAGAAGATTCGAGTTGCGCCTCTATTCTCGCGAGACAGCGCTTGACCCGTCTCAGGTTCTACATACTCAGACGATCCCGGCTCCCGTCGTGCTTGTTACTACCTCTGGCGAGGACTCACTTCTCGTTTACACTTATGAAAACCTACTATATCATTTCATCTTTACGCCCCATGGCGGATCTATACGGCTCATTCAAGTGGGCCAGATTGCATTCCATGGCATTGTTAGGTCCCCAGCTCGAGTTCGAGGTTTGAGCTGGATATTGCCAGACACGCAGCTGACAGACGGCGACCCTTCCCAAGACGTAGCCGTCGCTTCGGTGATATTTCTTGTCGACGGCAAACTTGTCCTCCTGCGACCATCACTAAACGACGAGGGACAGCTAAAGTACGATATGCGTGTCATTGCACAAAACGTGGAGTACCATGCTAGCGTCCGCGACCAGCCATTGCGAAACGCGAACCGGCAACTGGAGGATTCATCGTTGCGAAACGGACCACCAGCCTTGAAAGATTCTCTCTGGGTATTCGATGGGATGGAGCTCAAGGCTTGGCCGAACATAAGCGATGTGCTGGATGCGACAGGGGAGAACGGCAAAGAGCCGCCAGCTCCGGTATCTATTCCGGTCGACTTCTACCCTCTGTCCGTTCTCCTCGAAAAGGGGATTGTATTGGGAGTTGAGTCAGATCTTGTTCAGCGTCGTGATGTGAACTTTTCGTACTTCCATTTCGCGATCAGGGTAAGTTTTTGTGTGCATGTGGTGATGGTCCAGTACGCTGATGGTGAACAGACACATCTTATTCTTCCAGATTTGCTCAGATTTTACCTGAGACAAAGCAGATCTATTGAGGCCTCAAACTTGGCCCATCAGTATAAAGAACTTGAGTATTTTGCACACGGGCTTGAAATACTACTACACCGCGTATTGGATGAGGAGGTTGACACATCTCCGAAACCTGTGGATGCCGTCCTACCTCGCGTACTGTCTCTCTTATCCTCATTCAAGGAGTATCTCGATATTGTGCTACAATGCACACGCAAGACCGAGGTTCGGCAATGGAAGACGCTTTTCGCGTACCTCCCACAGGCGCAAGAACTATTTGAGGAGTCTTTACAAAGAGGATCGCTGAAGACGGCGGGGGGTTACCTTATCATATTGCACACATTGGATGAATTAGGTTCCTCTACCGAACAGTCGGTGCGACTATTATCTCGCGCGATGCGAGAAGGCGATTGGGAATTATGCAAGGAACTTGCACGTTTCTTGGCGGCTATGGATGAGACGGGTGAAACGTTACAAGAAGCCATGAGGATGGTAGAGGTGGTACTAAAGCAAGATTCAGGCCAGGATAGTATAGGAAGCCGACTGCAGATTCCATCATCTCGGGCGACAAATGGAGGAGGAAGTGGATTAACAAGTGGTGATGAGGATGGGACTTCTGAGTCAGACAGAAGATCTGGCAGCGACGGAGGTAGTGTCGCTTCGACGATCAGCGCCACATAGACGAGAAGACAGGGGATTGGATCCGTTGTGCATGTTGGGGTTATTTTTCACAGCCATGGGAGTTTAAGAATGGGAATAATGGGCATATGGGTGCTTGGGAATGGCTTGATCGAGTCGTTTTGGAAGATGTTATTACTATCATGGCTAGTGATCATGCAAGGCGATGTTGAAGAAATAGAGAAATAATCTAGAGACTATCTGTGTGAGAAAGATGTGTTAACAAGTGAAGGTCTGGGCGGCCAGTAGTAATAATACAGCTTCTTCGCTACACAGAATAGGAGCCCTGCCCCATACCAGGAGTCACAATTGACTTTCTAATAATATGCATAACTGCATGGAAATGAAGGCTATTAACAGGTAGATTCCAAGTTGACTTTAGATAGCAATTCTAGAGGTAAGATCATTTATGACACATGGCCTTTGAATATAAAATTGAAGTATCCTAGCAGGCTTATTATAATTGAGAAAAATACATAGGGTTAAAAACAAGAATAAAAAGGCGTTTATTTGAAAATTATAAATTGGTGATGATTTCTTGGTGTTGAGGTGAAGGTCAGAGCTACGGAAGACGTACCCCGCCAGGTCACGTTACCTGATCGCCTGGCAGCCATCCCATCCAAGCACGACTGCAGACGAGACGCAGACGCAGTCGGCTTTTGCAACCCCACCATCAAATCAAGTCCAAGTCCAAGTCCGACGCCCAAGCACAAGCCCAGACCAGGTCAGGGTATAACGATACGATACGAAACGAAACGAAACGATAACTACGATATACACCACAAACTAAACAATAATATCTATCGACCCTCGATAACCCGCGCATCGGTCAACAACTTCACCCAGCGACTTCACCAAGGCTGGGACATGGTCGCTCGCTCTTGAGCCGCCTTTGTCAATAGCTTCTCGCTCTCCCTCTTTTCTTATTACGCGCGAGCGTGCCCAACATGATGGATGACTATGTCAGCGAGTCGGACAGCGACTACACGAGTTACTGGCGAGACTGGGTGAGTGCACCAGAGATATATCGAACCGCCGAGACCACGCGCTCTTGATATCGCTCTCACAATATTCTGTGATACTTGATATACTCGGTCTATTCACAAGCGCGGGGTCAACATACGGCGCGGGGTTCTTGTCTTTTTTTCATCTTCAAATTTCGCAGGCTGACCAGGGGTTTTCCACGTGCGCAGTTCATCTCATCGAGGGGCAACGAGTACTTTTGCGAAATCGACGAGGACTACCTCACGGACAGGTTTAACTTGACTGGCCTTAACACGGAAGTCCAGTACTACCAGTACGCGTTAGATCTGGTCACTGATGTCTTTGATCTCGAGTGTGATGATGAGATGCGCGAGGCTATCGAGAAGTCTGCGAGGCACCTCTACGGCCTCGTGCACGCCCGCTACATTGTCACAACAAGAGGCCTAACAAAAATGGTATGTTCATTCCTTATACCTACCTGAACTAGTTGCTAACAATACGCCAGCTTGACAAGTACAAGAAAGCTGAGTTTGGAAAGTGTCCTCGCGTCATGTGTCACTCTCATCCTCTTCTCCCCATGGGTCTCTCTGATGTGCCAAACCTCAAGCCCGTCAAGCTCTACTGTGCCCGCTGCGAGGATATCTACAACCCCAAGTCATCGCGCCACGCTGCCATCGACGGCGCATACTTTGGCACTTCTTTCCACAACATCCTCTTTCAGGTCTATCCCGCCCTCATTCCCACCAAGAGCGTGGACCGCTACGTTCCCCGCGTCTACGGCTTCAAGGTACATGCCTCTGCCGCTCTGATCCGCTGGCAAAGCTCTAAGCGCGACGAGATGCGTCGCCGGCTCCGTAAGCTTGAGATTGACACTGGTTTCCGCGATGAGATGGAGGATGAGGAAGAGGATGATGATGAAGAGCTCGAATTTGAGGGCATAGATGGACGGATGGCTGTTGTGGAAGGTCTCTAGGAAACACGGCCTTTACTGGTCGAGAAAGAGCGCAGAAGAACCAGTCGCCGAAGGAAATGACGGGAGTCCTGGTTCGCACCAGGAGCAACAGCGTCTCCACGAGGGGCGAAAGGACTTGTCCGAACCCCTGAAACCATCCTTGCACTTTGGTACTTCATTGGGTTTGTTTAGAAGACATTGATCTGCGACTGTACAAACAAACACCTGCCTCTTTGGAAGGGGGCCATTCTGTTGCTTGCACGGCTGTTGGTTCGGTTCTGGATTGGCGTTTGGCGGCAAGTCATGGAGGGCTGGACTGGGCTGGTATAAACCACGAATGAGTACGAAATAGGATTTTTGAATTATAGCTGTTCAATAAGAAGCGTCTTCTTTTCTTACCCTTTCCAGCAACAATTGGCTATGAACAATACTGTGGATAGTCTGATTAAACTGCGGACCTTGAAAGCCCCCTGAATATTCTAATTGCCATAAAAGGATATAAGTCATAATCTTTAATGTCACGTGTACATGAACCTCTCTCTGGGCTCTTCTTATATAAATCGATCATTTCATTGTTCGTATCATGTCATGCCAAAAATCAAGCGCAAGGTCTATCTGCCCTAAAAGCCGTTCGCTTCTTATTACCAACAAAAAATCCAATCCTGCCCAAGTCTTCACGGGCTGGCCTTTTACCCCCGGGCCTGAAAATACCGTACATGGAATATTTGAAAAATTACACACATGCAAACAATCGTGGTATCTCTTTTCATTTAAAGAAACTTTATCTTTCCACTGAGCTGCTCCGCGACCCCTAGACGCGGTTCTCAGCATAATGAGTGTTAGGGTACCGATTGTCAGGATACTGGTTATCAGGGAATCGGTTTTCTAGACGATCAGAGTCATCCATCCGCTGCAGCTCCACATCTTGGAAGTTCTGGCTGGGACGAGGCTCTTGGTCAGGACTATGACGCACATTTCGCTGTGCTAGGGCGGATGTCATGGGCGGGTAAGAGGTGTCACCAGAAACGCCCACGTCACGTTGAGGAGCGTATGTGCCCAGCTCTTCGTCTGTACCAGCATAGGTCGGTCGTCCAACACCAGCCCAGAAGGCGCGCTCATCGCTTCTTGGACCCCATGCCCAACCGGCACCAGCACGAATGGGCAGATGGTAGAAACGGAAAGCAAAGATGGCGGCGACAAGACCCATCAAGTAACCGAAAAGAATATCGAAACCGTGGTGACGGCGGTCGTGCCAGCGCGAACCAGCGATGAAGATGGAGCAGCCAAAGGGCACAAGGCCAAGAGCAAGAAGATAGATCGGGGGCGCAGCAGCTTGGCGACGCAGAGACTGGACCTTGGCGTTCTCCTGTCCTGGGTTTTCGTTCGAAACCTTTGTGGGTGAAGATGAGTAGGATCCGTCAAAGTTGCGGGCGCGAGAGGGTTCGTAAGGATCGACTACAGGGCCGGTATGGATGCGGGAGGGGAAAGCAGCATGGGCAGCAGCTCCCGCAGCGGCAGCGGCCGAGGGCATGACGAAAGGAATGGTGACGGCGAACTTGCTGGCCATAAAGAGCGAGGCGTAGATGAGACCACCGGCGGCAGTGGACGAGTGGCCGCTGGGGTAAGAGCGGAAACCGTCGTCGATCTTGTACTTGTCTTTCTGCTGGCAGATGGTGGCTGAAACAAGCTGCCCTGTCATGCTGCCCCAGCTGTAACCACCAACAATGTGGTCCTTGAGGTTATCCCAATCGGGCTCACAGCGGGCAAGCAGATCAGGTCGGGGCTTGCCAAAGAGGTTCTTCATAGAGCTGGTGAAGAACCATGACAAGGTGAGTGAGAGGACGAGGCCGAGGATGCCGACATGGAGCTCCCATAGCTTGCGCTGCCAAATGAGAGTCTTGGGGGTGCCCTTGGGAACAGTCGCACCGGGGACGAAGATCAAGGAAACGACGGCGACGATGACGACAGGGACACCAATAGCGAGGATAAAGAGGAGGTAGGCGGGGACGAGTTCAGGGTCGGCGAAAGGGTAGCTATAGAAGAGTCAATGATCAGCTTGCGATAGCTAGAGGGGATGAAGTAGAAGCTATATCCATCCTGGGACGTACGAGATATTGGGATCAACCAGAGAAAAGGGTCGCTTAGCAGGCGCAACACGATCGAGCCAACCTCCGATGCCGACAAACACAAAGCAAACAAGCCAGTCGAAGATGTAGGACAAGATGAGTCGGATGGGGAAGCGACGGCCTCTCAAACCATTTGATAACGTTCCTATACCCGCGTCGGCCATCTTGTAGTAAGAATGCATAGTCTATAGAGAAGAAGAGGGAGTGCCAAATCCGGGGGGGAGAGGTTTATTTGAGCTTTGGGGCTGTCGTCACACGCGGACAAATCGAAAAGTAGACTTGAGAGTTTCCGTCTGGGGAGGGGCGTGTGTGTGGGAAGGAACCAGAGCCAAAACCAACCGGGCCTAACTAAGCCAAGCAAAGTAGCAGCAGCTTTGGTAAATTTTTGCGACAGCGAGTCTGGGGTTGGTCGTTAAGGATAGGTATAGGTATGGATATGGATATTGATAGGTAATACGGGTTACGAAGCACGAGGAGGGTTCAATCGGCAGACAATCTCTCTCACGCTCTCTCGCTGTTCGTTCTTTTCCTTTTCTCGTTAATCTCGATTTCGTTTTCCTTTATATCGTTTGTCAAGGTCAGACGAGGAGCGAACGGTCGCACTCTTCTTGGGGTTGATCTGCGGAAGTTGGGCCTTTGAACTGATGTAAGAAATGGGGCTGACGGGGTCCGACGGGCATCATCTTTCGGTAATTGGCGGTTACGTGGACAGCGGCACTGCAGTGCACCACCTGAATGCAGAGGTACAGGTACAGCTGCGAGCTGGGGGCTGAGGTGGGCAGGGGCAAAAAATAGGAGATTTATGCTTGACTAATTTGGGGGGTAATGCACCGCTCAATGCGATAGACAAGAGCCGGAGGCTTGTTTCCTGCAGAGCCTCCCTGAAACTAAACTGCAACTATTCATGATCTTCAGCTTGACGTTTGAGCATGCGCGCGCCTGTGGCCATCAAACAAGGCCAGTCTCTCATAAGTATCGGTACCCACTAGGGTGAGGCTATGACGAGCCCCTCCCTGGGCTGTAATCTGAGTGGCGTAAAACGGAGCCTCATTGGGGAAATGCTCGCGTGGTCCCGCTTTAGATCCATTCTCTCAGCTTCTTCACCATCCATCAATAGGTAGCTATTTTTCACCACGGGCCGTGGGACGGGAGCCTTTTAGCATGGCTGAGCGTCTTAGCATTCATTCGTAGCACCGAGTCTATTACCAGGGCGCAGGATATGAGATCGCTCTATCGTCTGCTAGTAGGGACTTGTGTACCACGTGGTGCAAGACATACCCCTGCAGAAGCATTACTCGTAGTGTACTCCGTAAATCCATAGGGATTTCCATAAAATAGGTACGGAGTGTCAAATGATAAACTCAGATTGTTTATCTAGTCATTGCGCTCGGTGTCTCAAAGTTGCCTTGATTTAAGCATGGTCTCTGACAGTTTGGCTCCGCCAATGCTGCCATGCTGCCTTTCTCGCTCTAGTTTAGCACCAGACTCCGACATCCATACACAATAGCCTGTCTCTAACTCGCAGAAACATCCTAGTTGTCCTTTCTACTCCCTTTTTTTGATCGTTCTCCTTCCTTGAAAGTTATACCCCCATGACCAGGCCTGCCATGATCTGCACTCATCTCTTCCCGTCAAGGATATCCGAACCTTCCCGTCCAATCAGAAGCCGTGGGTGAGAATTAACCTTAAATTTGTGTCCACTTAGGCCAAGTCAATGACATGCTGCTTCTGTCAACCAACAACTCAAAAACAGGGTACCTTTTACTTCAATATTTGACGTGCCTGCAACTCCCTATTTTTCAATTGAAAATGATTTTTGCACCTTAATTTTTACATTTACCGCCGTCGGTAATTACCGCTATTCTAACTCACCGAAGTAGCCGTTTTAGCCGTTGGCTGTGAACAGAGGCAGCGATTACGCGGCGTCTATGGCTCTGCAAGGCTGTGCAAAGGAAGATAAGTGGACTTAGCCCCCAACTTTGGGCTTTCTGATTCGCTGTATTTCACCAGGTACGGAGAGTCCAGTGAGAAATCACTGTGAAAGATCTCTTGGTCCTTCGTACCCGGTAATCGACTGTCAAATTCTAGATATACAGAAACACACATGTGGGGTCTTTATTGGCTTTTCCGTAAACCAAACGGCTATTCGGCATACAATCAATAATAAAATGAATGATTCTAGAACAAAGATAATGCATAGTCAAAGTCTTTGAGGGTCTTCTCTGTTACAAAGGACCCTTGACAATGCTCCATTGGCTTTGTCAGGTCAATGAAACGTTGTAACCTAGGTGAAACTTGAAAGGTCTTTGCCATGTCAGGGGTTGCCATACCCTTGACCGCCACACACCTTTGACCTAAATTACAGTTTACCATGATTACCATACCATATAACTGGCTGTCAGTCAATGCGTATGCATGGACTTATCTGCCATCGGAGTTCGCTCATCCTTGAACGCCCTCGATAAGGCTGAGCCAACTGTCCATGGACTTTCGACCAATCATAGTGCCTTCGATCGGGATACATTGACTGTGGTACAACTAGAAGCTCAGTCTCGAGGCTACCTACACATGCAACATGATATCCCACGAAAGGAAACTATGAAATGGAGATCGTTCTCACATGGCTCTTTGATTAAGGCGCCTACCACGCCCTCATCTATAATGTCACATATGGTACAATGCAGCGTCATAATATACAATGCACTGGCGCTCAACTCTTCCACGACTTGGCATGTGCTTTTCCTCTCCATGAACTCATCAAGCCTCTCCGTACACGCTCTTAGTTGGCCTTGTCTCGGCGTTTACCGTTGTTTCGAGGTCGAGGCACCACAACCCACTTGTTGATGTTGTGCTTGCGACGGGTCTTGTAACCACTCTTGGTCTGAAAAACGTGTCAGCGCTGCTTTGCATGTCTCACAGAAGGTAGGCAGTCTTACAGGAACACCCCAAGGGGAGACAGGGTGACGGTTACCCTTCGATTTACCTCTACCACCACCGTGAGGATGGTCGACTGTGTATCATGTCAGCAGTTGTTTTCTGAATAGGTGCATGTATCCCTTACCCTTGTTCATGGCAACACCACGGACTGTAGGTCGGATGTTGAGCCATCGGCTTCGTCCAGCCTTACCCAGCTGGCGGTAGTGGTGGTGGATGTTGCTGGCAACACCAATGGTCGCACAAGCATCCTTGCTAACCCTTCGGACTTCACCACTCTGAAGCCGCACCTCGACATACTTGCCAGTCATGACCCTGGTACCATCGTCCTTGGTCTCCTCGTTCTTGTTCACAACCACGGCAGAAGTTCCAGCACTGCGGCAGAAGACAGCACCACGCTTGGCGGCAGATCCAACACCAAACACTGTGGTACCAACAGGAATCATGTGCATGGGAAGGCAGTTGCCACGGAAAGCAGTCTTGGCAGCCAGGATACCGGGATCGATGATACCACCCATACTGTCGAGAAGATCTTGAGGAATACCAGCTCGGTAGCTGTGGACAACATCTCCAGACCTCAACCCCTCAGCGGCAAGAATGTAGGTGTGACGTCCAGTAGCTTGCTCAGTAACGAAGGCAATGTGCGCACTTCGTCCGGGGTCATACTCGATACGCTCCACGAGATGAGGTCCTGGTCGGTTACGAATAAAATCGACCGTTCTTATCCTTCTCTTTGCACCACCACCACGATGTCGCACAGTGATTCTACCAGACACATTTCGACCACCCTTGGCTTGACCCTTCTTGGGAAATGTCAATGGGAGGAAAGGTCGTCCCTTCCAGAGATGATCGTTGATGGGCCGCTTAAGATGTCTCACACCCGGTGTTCGGGGCTTGTATGTCCTTAGAATAGCAGACTGGCCGTTAGGCCTCTCAGCTGTTTCGTTCGCACCGGCAGTGGTCTCGTTCGAACGTCTGATGGTGGCATATGTTCGGGGCAGGGATCGGTTCAGCGCAAAGCGAACAGCGCTTTGCCTCGCTGCCGCGAAGTGGAGACCGGACTGAAGCATTGTCGGTCTCAATTGATTCGAATATTTGAGAATGCTAGCAGCAAATCTTCATCGGTATCGGTTTGCGGAGTTTGCCTATGATTCGATATCGGATCGAGGGGAAAAGGAGCTACTTTCGGCAAAGAAGCTTCTTTTGAGGACAGACTTCGGAAATTGACAAACAAAAATTCCTTCCTGAGTGCCCTACGTATCTCAGAATAGCACCAAGATAAGAATTGGGGAATCCAGAACCGTCGCAAACACACCGACGCTCACCAATCGTACAGTTGGTGTCGCTAGACAGCCGTGATTGAGACGTTGAAATTTCTTCGGATCATGAACAACTTTGTGCCGGAGACAGAGACAGAAAACGTCAGTTGAGCCACACGCACCGCCACAGTAGCGCCGAACGCCCTCACGAAACTGCCACTTGGCCCGTGTTCCCTGGCAGCTTCGCGCGCGACGAGGTTGGGCCAATAACGGACAAGTCGAGAGCGGTTGGCCCGCGGTTGCCAGGGCGGCGGTTCCACTTTAGTGCCAAAAACACTGGCTTCAGCCGGATGTAGTACGTAGCTTCGCCAAGGTTGCCAGTAGCTTTTCGCGATTTGACCTGGATGCAGGCGCGTTTGGACTGATCTCATCCAACCCGCCCCTCCATACTAAATGTGATCCCGTCCACCATTGTCCAGCACCTCTCTTCTCTTTTGCTGCTTGTACCTCTCTCTCTCTTCCGTCTCTACTATACTTGTTCGTCGTCTATTGCCTCAAGTTCAGGCTATTCATTCTCAACTCACAACTCTTCTTTCATTGTCCTGTCTGTCCCCTCTGCTATCAGCATCCTCCTATCCACTTCTGCTGCATCGTCCAGCCCTATTCAATTTTGCATCTGCACAGCACAGCATAGCACTGCACGTCTGAGCATTCAATTCCTCGCGCGTTTCTATACGTCCTCGAAAAAAGCCGAGCCATTGCATCCCCCTGCTCAGCTTGATATCCAATCCTTTTCCTTCGGGTGGGACAATCACGCTTGGAAACCTGACGTACCTAGAGCAACGCGACCTGTCTAGCCGCGTAGGGGTACGTACCCACTTTGGTGGACCTCCACAACCCATCTTCCCTACCCGCTCGTCAAAACACTTCCATCGTCCTCACAACCACAACTGCTTTTGAACATAAACATCACCTCCGCCCGGTGCTCCCCATTGCTCTTGTCCTTTCACATCTTGTTTACTTCCTTCAATAATCATCTATCCGGGCTGGGTCACCCTCATCTAACGTATTGCATCAGTCCTCCCGATATATCTCGAGTCACAACATTCCTTTCACGGTGTTTTGTCGCCCACTCTCCAGGCTTGACCTAAATGTTAGTAGCCGAATTCCTCTTCTCATTCGATTGTCTCAGCAACTCGATGCTTGTTTGTCTATTTCACGACAATCTCAGCCATCTTTTCTTTCAAGTTTTCTATTCGACGCGTCGACTAACAGATCTGTTCCAGCACTACGCCCTTGTAAATATTCCATCCATCAACAACCACTAAACACACAAAATGCCTCCGGTAAGTTGCTCAGACGCGACCGAGAGGCTTAGGTTTCTCTTACATTGATTTGTTCTAACTCATCTAGCAGGCTCGGGCTACTCGTACGCGCCTCGCCGGCAACGAGAACGACGAGAACAGCGGTACGACGCGTCTTACACGAGCCCAGGCTGCCGCTCTCAAGGTAGACGAGCTCTCATTGCCTGCTAAGGCTGCCCTACAAACGAAAAAGTCCACAGTCAACGGTACCGGCGCCGCTAACACGCGGAAACGCGCTGCATTGGGCGACGTCAGCAATGTTGGAAAAGCAGACGGTGTTGCGGGAAAGAAGGCCAAGGGACTGGTCTCCAAGGCTGCTCAGCCTACTGGTATTGAGAAGAAGACATCGCGAACTACCACGAGGACTGCACTCGGCTCCAAGCCTACCAACTCCAAGACCCAGTCCGGGTCTGGTGGCATCAACAAGCGACTAAAGCCCCCCACCAACGAGAACGACCACCCATCCAAGAAGCCTCATTTGATCGTTGAAGAGCGATCGAAGACACCTGTCGAGGTTGAGCCTGAGATCACTCTAGACGAGCCCAAAGCCCAGGATGGAGCCTTTGAGTATCCTCCCGGCGTCAACAACTTGGACCGCGAGGACCTCGATGATCCTCTCATGGTTGCCGAGTATGCCAACGAGATCTTCGAGTACCTTCGCGATCTTGAGTGCAAGTCGATCCCCAACCCCCAGTACATGTCCCATCAGGACGATCTCGAGTGGAAGACACGCGGTATCTTGGTCGACTGGCTTATTGAGGTCCACACCCGCTTCCACCTCCTCCCCGAAACCCTCTTCCTCGCCGTCAACGTCATTGATCGCTTCCTGTCCGAGAAGGTCGTTCAGCTTGACCGTCTTCAACTCGTGGGTATCACCGCCATGTTCATCGCTTCCAAGTATGAGGAGGTTCTCTCCCCTCACGTCGAAAACTTCAAGCGTATTGCCGATGATGGCTTCAGTGAAGCCGAGATTCTCAGCGCTGAGCGATTTGTCCTCAGCACCCTCAACTACGATCTCAGTTACCCCAACCCTATGAACTTCCTCCGCCGAGTCTCGAAGGCAGACAACTATGACATTCAGTCTCGTACCATCGGAAAGTACTTGATGGAGATTAGTCTCCTGGACCACCGATTCATGGCCTACCGACCCAGTCATGTTGCCGCTGGTGCCATGTATTTGGCGCGACTAATGCTTGACCGCGGTGAATGGGTATGTAAACAAACAAGACGTCATTCCACAACGTTCACTAACCCTTGAGTAGGATGCTACACTCTCATGGTACGCTGGTTACTCTGAGGATGAGATCGAGCCTGTTGTGCACCTCATGGTCGACTACCTCGCTCGCCCTGTCGTGCACGAGGCCTTTTTCAAGAAGTATGCTAGCAAGAAGTTCTTGAAGGGTATGTTTATTCACCAAACGTCACATGGACCACTCGACTGACAAGTAAATGCAGCTTCCATTCTCGCACGCCAGTGGGCCAAGAAGAACGCTGTTCTCTTCGGCATCACCGACATTGAGCTGGCTCTTGACCAAATATCATAAGCGTCTTCAACAATCCGCAGCCTTTATGACTTCTCATTCGATACCCTGAATACACAGGATACTCGGCTCGCGGTTGGATTGAATTGTACCGCCGCTTCATGACGTTAATAGATCACCGACGCCCATTTGGTCACCCTCTTCAGGCCATCATGATACCACATATCTGTTGATACTGGGGCGAATGCTCAGAAAAGCACTTGTCGCCTTGGTCTGGATTCATATTTTCACTGTTCGACATACGGGCAGCATATGCACTTTACTTTTTTGTTTGCGACTGTCTGGTTATTGCACATTTTCCGAAGCATGCTTTTCGTCTTCATACATGGCGCATGGAGTCATTGGCGAAGGAAGTTTTAAGGGCTTGGTTCGGCTGGTTGGAGTTGGCTGTGCAGACGGCCTATTCACGGGGCACTGGACGGGGAGTAATGAAAGCTGTACGACAAGGGCCATGGGGTTGTTGATGCAAGCTGAGCTTGACATCTGGCCGTCTGACTGACGAGGTTCTCCATGACTGACTTACTTGACAACGAGATCTCGATGCGGCTCTCATGCATCTCGGCTACAGTCGTGAAAGGGGCCTGTGATAGAAAATTGTACATATACCATGACCGGATTACGGGAGAGCCCAGGGAGGCAGGAATGAATTTTACATTTCACGAATAATTGGACCAATCCTGATGAGTGTTGATTTAACCATAATGATCATTGTGGATACACTGTTCCCTGTTATCTACCTTAGCTTTAGAGTTGGGTTGTTTATACATCATATAGGTACATCATGTCTGGAACGGTTGCCGTTGGAGACGGAATTGCACACATCGGTTCTGCAACCATTACACGCATTGACTCCCGATTGTCGCGTCAGGCCCACTCCCACTCAGAGAGAGACACGCTCCTTTAGGCGCATGGCATGTGTGTGACCCGCATCAGCCTCAACCGAGTAGTGTGTGGCTTGCACTTCAGGCACCTCAATCACCATTCAACTGCATCCTACGCCAAGTTTCTAAGACAGCCCCATTTTGGTCGCAACTACATGCTAGTTTTCGCTAGGGAATTAATCATCGCGGACTATCTACGGCCTGTTGTTTACTCATAGCCGTCATCTACTCAGCGGTAATCCACTGACCGCAAATTGGGCACAAGAGCTCTAAGGGATCAAGCTTACAATCAGCCAGTGTTGCTGAAACAGCCCCTCAGTCAACATGGCACCAGTACTTCGGGCAAGGCAGAGTTTATCCAAGGATAAGTTCTCTAGTTACTTTGGCAACCTTCGAAGTCAACCCTACAATGACCCCAATAACTCACGGGGCTCGAATCCTCACAGGTGTGTGCTCGCTCAGCTGAGTTTGCTCGGCCCTTTTACTGATATCAATACGAAAGCCTACGTTGTATTGCGTGGAATCCGCTTGGAACTTTGGTCGCAACAGGGTCATCAGAGAAGACTCTAAGAGTGTGTGAGTTGGCTGCTTTTTCAAACTTGTCTGGCCACTGGGCTGAGACTAAAAAAATATAGGGAACCCTGAAAAGCCTCATGTAAAGTTTTCGACAGAGCTCAAGGGTCATTCAGCGTCTGTTGAGAAGGTCGCCTTCAACCCAACCAAAGATGCGGAACTCTGCAGCGTGAGCAGCGACGGAGCGGTCAAGTTCTGGGACGTACGGACAAAGGCATGCTTCAACGAAGTGAAAGGACTCGGCGACGCCTTCACTCTCGTCTGGGCGCCAGATGGAAACTCACTCATTGTTGGAAACAAGTCAGACACCATCTACGTCCTCTCGCCGACTCAGTCCACGCCCATCAGCACCCATCAGCAGTCGGTGCAGACCAACCAGATCGCATTCTGCTGGAGCGGCGAGAAGATCTTTGTTACTACAGCTGAGGGATGCATTCGGGTCCTGTCGTATCCGGGTTTTGAACCTGTGCTGCAGAGCAAGAATGGGGATGAGTCGAGCGAGTATGAGCTTAACGGGCATACATCTTCGTGCTTGACTGCTGACTTGCAGCCGACGGGGCGGTATTTGGCGACTGGTGGTTCGGATTCGATCATTGCGCTGTGGGATACGACAGATTGGATCTGTCAGAGGACAATTACAAGGATGGTTGGTCCTGTTAAGAGCCTCAGTATGTTCTCCGTATCCAATCCGTTTTGGGCGTCCGTCTGATCACTAGTATCTAGGCTTTACATTTGATGGAAGTTTCGTCGTGGGTGGTAGTGACGAAGGTAAGAAAGATCAACCTTGACGTTTACGAACCCCTGCTAACACCGCATTTCTTCTAGGATCTGGACTGGAGATATCGCATGTCGAGACAGGAGACCACGTGCATACATTCAAGACAGCGGGTGCTTGTCCTGTAGTTGCTTGGGCGCCGACGCGGTATTGCCTTGCTTACAGCGATCTGGGGATCTTGCGAATTGTGGGTGTTGACGTTGACAGGAAATAAGGCAACCTCCTCTTGGCCACGCATGTTAGGCCAGGTCAAGATACCACTGGGAGGTGTAGGGAGCGGCCCGTTGCGGATAATCTCATCCACGGATAACGAATATTACTGGATAATACAACTCGGCCTCGTGCGAACCCGCGGCCAGCTAGCTTTGCTTGATGGGGGAACATGTGTATGAATGGTTGGTCTTGAGTGTCAGACGGGGTAAATAACGACCGATCAGTGAGATGCATCAGCGTTCGATATAACCACATCAAAAAGCGAGATATGCGAAAGGCCAGCAGGTCTGATTAAACCTACCAGGACTTATGTAAGAATCCTGCCGTTATAAATGCCGTATATTCACGGAAATAGATGTTGGTTAAATGGCATATTGATACATTGGGAAAATGTCGAGCCGTTGTGCTCTGCTAAACGAGGCAGTGCAACGAGTGTGTATGGTGTCAGTCAGTCAGTCAGTCAGTCAATGTTAGTTAGCTCACTCGGACTGACGCCTTGAACAATAAGCATCGACCCGAATAACTCGGTGCAGCATGTAGAATACCCGTCACAGTTTTTGTTGTTGTGTGTTATCATTCTAGTCAAAACAAACGTGCAAGTCGGGAGTCTGCAGTTTGTTTGTTGTGGCCTCTAATGCTGCGGCCAAGCGGTGTTTTGATGAGGACATACATACATTACAAGAGCAACTGTTATTGCATATGATAACATTTAAACAATCTAGCAATGTCACTGCAGTTTAGTGCTATTCATGTTTGGTTGTAAGCCTAACTGAACTCGTCACAGACCCAAGACCGCAGGCAAGTGACAGAAGCGGTTAACCTAGACACGATACCTTATCTTTCGAGGGTCCTTGTTGTATCTGATGTGTAACGTGCTCTAGTTCACGATCTTATCTTTTAACCCGAGTACGAGAACTATATAGTTACCGGTAGTTACTGTATCATTCTCAACATCATCATCGTCAAGGTTCATTACACCGTTGATCAAAGTCGGCCGCCCAGCGACATCGATGGTTGCCGCTAGAGCCCGGAACGAAGCGAAGCGTGTGGCTGTGTTAACCTAAGGGACGTGATACTGGGTACAGCACAACCCATGTCATTGATGTTGCAGTCCTCAGATATATGATTATCGGTGAAAGACTCTGGTATTATAAGTATCGCAGCAAATATGCTATTCTGACTTACTCGAGAAGACGGAAACCATCTTCTAGAGAACAATATCAACACACAACTAACTAGTCTACTGTGCAACTTTGCGGAGAAAGGATCTATCTGAAGGATCTAGGTTAGGCCCAGGATATCCATGTATGTATTAATAATGCTCCTCTTCTCCTCCACAAAGACCCCCATCCCTGCAGGTACTGTAACTTGGTTGTAGGGCTGCTGGAGCCGCCACAAACGTTCAATCTACGGGCATCCACTGAGCTCAGTGGCCAGTGGAGTGGAGGAGGGGAGGTCATTCTACAGGGCACCAGATGCCAGGCAGCCAGCTGCATCGCGGCAAGCACACCCGCGGACTCCCGTCAGAGCAGAGGCTCTAGACTTTCCATACTTATTCAATTCCCTGCCTACCTAGTCCCCACTTGAACCGCGACTCCCACTCCCTGAGTTGGCCTGGGCCTCCGTCTTTAACTCCGTACTGGACGATTAGTGAACCTGTTGAATCTCAATCTCATCTCTTCATGCTCCGCATCGCCGTCCTTGCTTCATCCTTTCCGGACCCTTCTCCCGGACGAACATACTCCTCGTCCTTCCCATATAATCTTTCGGCTCCTCTGCCCCGGCAGTTGCGGGACTCTCATCGTGCACCATCGGTGACACCCCGTTGAGCACTCTTATCCCCGCGGACCTTATCAAAGCATCATTTCGCGATCCGACCCCTCCACCATCGACAACGACACCGACTTACAACCCCATATACAGACTCATCGATGTCGGATTCGCCAGAGAATGTCCCTACTGGTGGGCAAAAACGCCCCCGAAGCGACGACGCCGAAGGAGACGATGTCACGCCCCAACAAGAAATCCCCGACAATGCCAGCGTTCCCAAACCAAAACGATTAGCATGCATGATCTGTCGAAAGCGAAAGCTCAAGTGCGATGGAGTCCGACCTAGCTGCAGTACCTGTTCTCGCCTTGGTCACACTTGCGCCTACGATGAACAGCGGAGGAAGAGTGGTCCTAAACGTGGTTATGTCAAGGCCCTCGAGGAGCGACTGAGTGAGCCTCTCCCCTGACCTGCTACCAGCTGTTTCATTTTCTGACGTATCGCGCTTCTATAGAACAAGTCGAAACCTTGCTGAAGACTCAGGAACCTCCTCAAAATATCCCCAAGAACCTCAATGTCGCCGTTCCGGGTCCACCTCAGACAACATCGCCGGTAAATCTAAACATTTCAAATGCGCCCATAGACCTAACGGGCGACCACAATATGGAACAGCACTGGAATTTCACCGACAAGTCACCGCAGCAAGGCGCCATGGATAACTTCAACTTTAATGCCAGCTTGGATATGGGAATGAACAATGTTGGTGGTACTTTTACATGGGAAATGATTGGTCTGGGTCTCGAGGAACCTTTGCCGCCTCAGGAGACCATCGACGAGCTTCACCAGATCTATTTCGAAAAGGTTCACCCGTCTCTCCCAATGATCCACAAATACCGTTACCTTGCCGCCATGAACCTGTAAGTTGGCCTATTACACCAATGGAGAGTTGAAGTGGCTGACTACGTTTCTGCAGCGCTCCGAATCAACGGCCGCCCGTTTGTCTGCGGTATGCCATGTGGACCCTTGCATGTACCATCACAGACAAGTATGCAGATCTGAAAGATCTCTTTTATCGGAGAGCGCGTAAGTATGTCGAGGCGGATTACATCAAGGGTTATGGAGAGCATATGATCTCCATTGCTCACTGCCAGACACACACTCTCCTTGCATCATACGAGATGAAGATGATGTACTTTCCTCGAGCCTGGATCAACACAGGCTCTGCGATTCGTCTTGCTCAAATGTGCGTACTCCTTATCCTTAGCCTTCGTATATTCGTATAATACTGACTGATCGTCGCAGGACTGGACTTCACAGGCTGGACGGGACTGGGCTTGATGTCAAACAATGTGTTGCACCCCCCAAGGACTGGACAGAACGCGAGGAGCGCCGTAGGACATTCTGGATGGCCTTCTGCCAAGATCGTTATGCAAGCATTGGCACCGGATGGCCTATGACGATTGACGAGCGCGATATCATGACCAACCTCCCTGCTTCAGAAGAGGCCTACAACATGAGCAGACCTGAGCAGACGCAGTCACTGGCTGAGTGTACCAGTCCAATGGGCGCGGGCAAGCTGTCGTCATTCGGCGGTATTGTACTCATGGCTTGCCTGTTTGGCAGAAATCTGGTGCACTTGCATCGTCCCGATGCTGATGATCTTGATCACGACCTCAACGGCCCATTCTGGAAGCGACATCGCCAAATGGACAACATCCTCCTCAACACATCTCTCTGCCTCCCGCCCCAACTCAAACTCCCAACTGGCCTATCGAGCCCTAATATCGTCTTTACAAATATGAGCATTCACACCTCGACTATTTGTCTTCATCAAGCTGCCATCTTCAAGGCGGAAAAGAACAAATTGCCTGCGTCAGTCAGCGCGGAAAGCAAAGTGCGATGCATCACAGCTGCCAACGAGATTGCTAGCATCATGAGAATGATTTCTCATATGGACCTCTCTACAGTAAGTACAGGCCGCCATTCAAAACTTATGGGGGGGAAACTAACTGGCTATCAGGTGAACCCCTTTATCTCTTTCTGTCTATACGTATCTGCGCGAGTATTTGTGCAGTATCTCAAGAGTCGACCTGACGACAGCCAAACCGCCGACTCACTTCGATTCCTGCTCTCAGCAATGAATGCCTTGAAGCGCCGCAACCCGTTGACTGAATCATTCCTTGTTCAGCTCGATGTCGATTTAGAAGCTCTTGCGTTGAGAATCCCCAAGCTCAAGACAGCCTTTCCACGCAACAGTGATAGCGTATGTCAACCTCAGTCCGGATACAAATTATCTACTGACACAGTGTAGCCTATCAACATGGGAGCGCCCAGAGGTGCTAAGTGTGATAATCCTGAAGGGATGCAGGGTATAACGGCCTACCGCAATGAATGCAACTTCATGAAGGTTCCTGGAGACGATGGCAACCCGACGGGTGCCCCAGATATTGTTGAACCCGACAACGACGCACCAAACATGACGAATTCGGGCGACGGAGGCTTTGGAACGCAGACTTGGATGACATCAGAACAACAATTACCGATACTAACGCCCAGTTCCGGAGCGACATTCGAGAAGACCGGATCCGGAAGCCGAACCATGTCAGGTTTCGGAGACATGACAGGGGAAAGTCAGGATACTTCAGGATCACCAGATGGCATGCAATCGAACCGGCCGACACCAAACTCGAGCACAGGCGGATCTGATCAGCGGACTCACCTGGCACCTGGACAGATGAACGGGTCAGGACCTAACTCGTTCAACGCCAGCCCAATGTCGCCGAACCAAACATTGATGAACCCAGGTGTACTCGACGGGAGCACACAAGGATTCTTCGCAGACCCATCTGGATTCACTATGCCGACAAGTTTAGACCAGAACGGCGGGTTTACAATACCAGACGGGTTGCCAGAGGGGTGGGCAGACATCCAAGGACAAACAGGAGTACCACAAGTGGGCGAGGGTGTTTTAAGGGCGTTGATGAATATGGGGCCTATGGACGCGATGGATTTAGGCACATGGGAAACAAGAGACAGTTGAAACGAAGCAGCATTGGAGTTTTGGACAGATCATTCTTGCGAGCCAAGCGGTTAATAACAAGGGCCGGCCGAAGTTCAATAACGGCTACGAACTATGGAGAAGAGGGAGGAAAGCAGCCATCACAGATCAGAATGGCATCGAAGGCGTTTATCTGGTGCGAACATGCTGACTATTTGTACGATATGGGATAGGGGTCTCCAATGGCAGGCATGCCGTTGGTGTTCGGATAAGCAACTACTGAAGGATACCCGGGCTCTAATGACAATGAAACGCCACTATTCACACTCAAGTCAGTTGTATGAGGAGGAGTATGTGCTGGAAAGAAGCCATGGTGATACCCATCCGGGTTCAGAAGACGATTCTGGTGGACTGGATATCAATCAATTAAGAGCCACGCCCGGTTAGCTCAATCGGTAGAGCGTGAGACTCTTACGAGTACGCGATCTCAAGGTTGCGGGTTCGACCCCCGCATCGGGCTGTTCCTATAATACGATTGCGAGCAATTTGCGAGGCTTTCTTTTTTGCAAAATTTGAAGTTTTTTTCTCTTCCTATATCCTCCAAGTGGAGGTTGGTTTACTAGTCAAGTGGGTACTTACAGAGCCGGACCGTGCGGAAGTGGTGGGGTCATTTTCCTCTTGCCGTTTCTCCATGACGTGCAGCAGGTGCGGCTCAAATCAACGACCTGCCCCTCCTTCCAGAGATGACGCCTTAAAGCAGCAACGTAAAGTAAAAAAAAGTGCGTCAGAAAGAACCCCGGTCACGATTACCGATTGAATTCTTACGGTAGTACGGTACTGTAGTTTTATTACGTCGTCCACGCTCTGACAGCACCCAAAAATAGACCCACTATCTCGTATCTCATGGCAGCTCCGCTAACCCCGCCTCCGGGCTCCGTCTCCGGCCCCGGAGCATCGGCGGTATACTCAACGCCGGGCATGTCACCGCAGTACCGCGTTGCACTCGGTCTCGGCCTGGACGGATATGTGACTCCTGATATTGAAGAGGTGTATCGGCTACACGCCGTGCAAAATGGCACTGCTGTTGCGACACCGACGACTACTGGCCAATTTGGTATACTTGCGCCGACTCCGGTGCCTGTGCCTGTGCCTGTCATGGAAACGCAGCCAATTGCGGGAATGTATAATGCCCAGAACCAAGGACAGGAGCAGCAAGTTGAGAGGTCGCATGGGCAGTTGAGTAGTAGAATTGTGGTTGATCCGCCGGATCTCGAGGCATGGAGGGATAAGTTGTTTAATGTCGACGAGACGATTGTGCTTACACATGAACAGTAACCACCTCTCCCTACAATTTTTGACATGAATTTCTAAGACCCTTTCAGATTCGAGACTTATTTCCCACATGTAGACAATGTCTACTCCCACCGCTCGACCCAGCGCTATAAGCGTAAGCCCTTCATCTCACACTACTGGGACTGCCGAATGAAGGGCCGTCCCCCAGGAACACCCAAATCAGACGATCCTAACAAGAAGAAACGCAAGCGCAACGCCCGTCAGCGCGATCTGTGCGACGTCAAGATCAAGATCACAGAGTACTTTCCCGGCGCGCAGCTAGAGCTCGAGAACAGTGTGGATGTAGTCGGCCAACGTCTATGGACGATACAGAGAGTTAATGGGAATGGAGGCAACGGTAAGGGTGATGGTGTGGCTGGACCGCATAAGCATACACTTGAGAGGAGTGACGAGATTAAGAAGAATAGTGTGCAGAGATATTTGGCTAAGCAGAGGGATGTGAAAAAGGCAACGGTAAGTTTACATACTCACATCTACAATAAGTGCTACAGCGAGAAATTTCTAATACATGTAGAAACCTCCTGTCCGGAAAGCTACAGGCGCTGCTCTTGTCACGGTCAAGAAACATGCCAAGGAGAATGATCTAAAGCTCTACGCAGCATGTTTTTGGTAAGTATATCTCCCCCATTGCACTTTGATACTGAGATATGTTAACTTTTTATAGCCCCTTCTCTCAACGTGTCTGGATAGCTCTAGAAGCAAAAGGCATGGCCTATCAATACTGTGAGACAGATCCTTTCTGTCGCCCACCACAGCTCCTTGGAGTGAATCCTCGTGGTTGTGTGCCTGCTATAAGACATGGGGATTGGGAATGTTCCGAGAGTGGCGTAATATTGGAATATGTGAGTCTTTCCCAGCTTAGTATTGAGCTGTGAGACTGACTAGAGGATATGTAGCTTGAAGATCTAGGACAGGGAGTGTCGTTGTATCCTACAGATCCACGATTAAAGGCGAGTTGTCGCCTCTGGATAGATCATGTAAGAACTGTCTATTACTTATAGACTGAAGAAACTGACCACACTCGATAGATCAACAATCACATAGTCCCAGCTTTTTACGCTCTTATTCAGAACCGAGACCCAGCTCTTCAACACGACGCCAGAGAGTGTCTACAGAGAAGCATCGACAGCCTCTTCCAATCTGCCGACGAACAAGTATGTATAGAACCCGCTTCTTACGAGTGGCGTAATTTCGTCATCATGCTACTCCTCTTGGATATTTACTGATGTTCAAAACCTCAGGGCCCCTTCTTTCTCGGCCAAACCCTCTCCCTTGTCGATGTACACCTCGCACCCTTTGCTCTACGCCTCTCTCGGGTCCTTGCATCTACGAGCGGGTGGTCATCTCCCACCCCTGGCTCGCGCTGGGCGAGATGGTTGGGTGCCATCGAACAAGACGACAGTGTGAGGGCCACTACGAGTGGTCATGATCTATATTATGAGGCAGCGGATCCGATGATGAGATTTAATGGGCTGCATACATGATGATCTGCAATATATATACATATAGTCAATGGGATCAAGACATCGGTTAAAGCGGTGGTATACATCACATCAACTCGAGGCATATGCCAAGCTATAAGCTCACATACCAACGAAAAGCTGACAGTGACTTCGTGAATAATAATGTTGACACAGGAATTCTTGACTTGTTCAAGCAGTCGATATATAAATCATGATATGGGGTATCCATTCCGTTTCGTGACCTTGCAAGACAGAATACAGTGCCCGTCGTGGGCTCTTAAGACGACAAAGAAATATTCATACAATTATAGGCACCCTTATGTAGCACCTTCAGGGACAGAAGGATCGCTTCTGAGTGAACCCCTTTTCCTCCTCTTGATAGCATCCCACTTCTCCTCAACTGTGACCATCTCTCCAGCAAGTCGAGCCTTGACTCTGCCTTCACCAAGCTCCTCGAGCGTCTTGGACTCGAGATAACTTTGGCCATCATATTCAACCCGGCGTTGCGAGTCAGGCAAGTATGCCCAGGAAAAGATGGCTCCTACGGCGGCAACGGATCCAAAAAGGAGGAAAATAAGCCCCTGGCGATTCTCGGCTTGGTATGACTGGTTTATACCGTACACCACAAGGACAGCAACTAGGCTGCCCAACTTTCCGGCGGCTGCTGAGATACCGTGGCATAAACATCGGTAACAAGTTGGAAAAATCTCGGCGGGTATCATAAAAGTCAAGGTGTTGGCGCCTAGTGGTACAAAGTTAGCCAACCCGGGCCAAGTTGAGCAAAGGATCCGTTGACTTACCAAAGTTGAACATGAAGTGGCATATGGCCACAAACACCACTGTAGCTGGGGCGCCTTTCCGTTGATGAACACCGTAGTAGACGCACCCGGTGATAACGAAGAAACCAGCCAAGACAAGAAATGATGCCGTGAGCCACTGACGTCGTGGGATGCGGTTAGCAAAGACGACGAAGCAAGCACTGCCTGCAATAGATGCAAGCGAGACAGTCAAGAGGTATTGCTTTGTTTGCTCGATCAGCACGTCGTAAATAGTGTTGCAGGGGTGTGTTGCGTCGGTCGACCAAACTGGAAGCCCATCGGTGGCCCAATCCGGTACCGTTGAATTTCCCCCGCTGAGTGACGACGTCCAGCATTCAAGTTGGTCATCAATCTTGGTCGGCGTAGTCGTTGCCCACATCGTCGACAAAGTACCTCTATTATCGAGGCTCATTCCATAGAACGAAACGTCCAAGAAAAACCATGTTGCCGCCGTGCCTAGAAGATATGCCCAGTTCCCATCGCGTATAAAGTAGTTGTGAAGGTCCTCCCTCGAAAACTGAATCGGCATTGGCTGTTGTGAGGTACTGGCTAGATGCATACCATCTCCGGGGGCGTTTGTTCGATACGAAGGTGCAGTATGGTTACCAGCAGGTGAGTTAATCTGATATGTCGACGGTGCCTGGTTTTGGTTGAATTGGCCCATCGGAAACGAATTCTGCACTGGGCCACCACCACTCATAGAGCGTCCGTTGGTACCTCCACCTGGAAAGGCTTCGACAGCACCTCCTTGAGGAGCACCGTAGATTCTCTGAGTGTTAACCAGAGCCACTCTCGGTTTGTTTCGGACCTCAAGACTGTAGATGCCGCAGTCGAACAGGAAGAAGCGAAAGATGATGGCGAGTAGTGCGGGAACGGCACCGGAACCGATTACGATGCGCCAGACACCATCCAGAGCCTTTTTGCACTCCTCTTCGTGCAATCTGTCGAGACCGCAGCGCATTCCCTGAAGATTATGACTTCGCTCGAAGCCAAGGAGTACGAAGAGACCAACCAACTGGGCCAGAGCCTGGCCGATGGGTTGCATCATGAAAACTGACGCCAGCATAGTAGCTCGAGACTGTGTACTGGACCATTCTGAAGTAATAACGGCGCTGAGAGGATATTCGGCTCCGATTCCTATGTTGTTGAGTTAGAGTCCAACACTTGTTGATTGTGGTTGAGGTTGGAGGATGCTTGGGATTCACGCACCAATGCCCATGACAAAACGCCACCAGATAAATAGTCCCAAAAAAGAAAGATCGTTGTAACCATGGCTGCTGGTGGCTACACCGATCGTAGAAACAATAACGAGGACAAGCTCAACGCCGTAGAGGCGGGTTCGACCGTAACGATCGGCGAGGTAGCCGAATAAGATCTGGCCTACGACGGACCCGAGGAGTGTGAAGAAGTTGATGAGTAGACCCGACCATTCTGGGCCATTGGGCCAGTAAACAAACGCAATTGAAGCTAGAATTACATTTGTTGAGAAGAGATTATATCTGCAAATGCGTTAGAAGTTGAGCGAAGGATACGACATGACGTTGGCGGGCAGACGGGAACGCTCACGAGTCTGTCAAGAAACCCGAGGCGCAAACACCCCAAATGCGAAAGTTCCATGAATTCAGGTCGAGTTCGTAACGTAATTGTTGGCGATCCTATTGCCAGGAACCGTTATTAGTCCGGGAGATCTAAGTTATCAAGACAAGTGATCCCTATGATATCGTACACTGAAGGCCAGATTTGATAGAAAGACAGGCGATAGGTGCGTTTGAAACGCATTGACTTACCTGTGCATCTTGCGATGGTAAAGCAGAGCTGTCAGAGCCTAGGAAACCACGGTTCTGGCGCAGCGAATACTTGGAGAGAAGAGGCATGGCTTGCGATGGAGGCGAGCAGCGCGTCGTAAAGTTCCAGTCAGAACGGATGGCCTGAGTCTCAGGCTGGGAACTTCCGGGTGAGCAAGCTCAAAAGAAGCAAGCTCAAAAGAAGCAAGCTAGTGGCCTAACCGAAATATTGGTGTTGAGATTGCGGACAAGCAATGCCCAAAAATGAACAAGAGGGGACTGTGTTTTCATGGCCGTACCTCCATTCTGTAGAAGTAGAATGGAATAGAAAAGATATGCTGCTGTCAAGTTGGAGCAGGCTGCGCAGTATGTATGGTGTGGGATGCCATCGCAAAACTGTGTGGCAGTTGGGCAAGGACTGTGCGCCAAGCACGCGCCGCAGTGATGGGATGGTTCCTTTAAGCTGACGGACCCTTGGCTAAAAGGTACAGGTAGCCTTGGCTTCACTTGGCTGAGTCCTTCAACGATTACCTAGGTACTCCGAGCCCATGCAGGACCGGAGCTTGGTACCAACATACGCGGGCTCGAAATGAGAAATGGGCCTTGGCGAAGCGAGCAAAACGTCTGGGTTAGCAGCGGTAACAGAGATCCAATTCTCTGGAGCAGAATGAAGGCTGAGAAACAAAATTGAACTGAACTGCTCCAGGCGTTTGTTAGGGGACCCTTGTTAGCCAGACTTGGCAGCCCCTGGGGGTAGAGAATTGCCCGGCTTGCAAAGGGGAGATACCTAAGAGGGGCTCATCTCCTGAGTCTGGAACAATTGTGGCTTATAGACCTGCAGCGAATTGACCGATTAAGAGGATGAGAGAAAGTCTTAGCATTATGAGAAGGGCACGTGGTGTTGAAGCTTGGTTGACAGGACGTGGGGGGAAGACGGGAAGATGGGAAGAAGGTTTACATAAGCATCGAGAGTTGACGCCAAGTAAGGAGCAAGTCAATAGTTCGCGGTTGCAATTTGTATTTCCCTACTTCCATGGAGAATTGACATTATAATTAGTGCTTTCTAGCAGATGCCAACGTGAGTCAAGGTAACCTAAATCCAGTCCCCTGGTTCTAAACCTGACACGGGGAACCGATCGACATTGCTACTCTACTACCTACGGTTACCTGCATGTAAGGTAGGTAGTCTACAGTACATCCGTTATCTTGGGTGCCAAAACGATCTACCTACCTATGCAAGACCTACCTTAACCCCAGGTTTGACATTTGACTGCTACTTAGATAGGCAGGTACCATACAATGAGTTCTACAGTACATCTCGAACAGCATTAGAGAAGACATGGAAGGCACACTGAATCCTGTGCCCAACAAAACCTAACCTCCTGTATAGAACTAAATCAAAAGTATTGTGATGAAGCTGTTCTTCCAACTTCCACCACCTCGTCACAGCGCTACTAGACAATCATTCCTTTTTACTTTTCAGTCATCATCGAAACACAATCTCCCCGCGTTCTTGGCCTATGAAGGAGAACCAAGGGCAAGACATACATAGCTGCGCCAATGACATCCATCAACATTGGCCAGGGTCATTTGGAGGCTCCTCTGCTTCTTGAAGCCTCAGAAGTGGGTACTGTAACACAACAGCTAACTTAGCTCCACGGCCCTGCCCGGATAGACATGGATTTCCACTGGATCCTTACTCTTTTTGTCACGAATGAGCCTCCAAGACATCGAGTAACAACCAGACTTGGCAACATCCCCTGATCGAAAACATGCGATAGGATTCGCCATCAACAAGACGTTGGCTACCCAAGCAGTCGGAGTCGCCAGCCGAAGCTTGGCCTGCCTGACTATGTATCCAAGACGCGACCTTATTCGGTTCCTGAGCAAAAGCAAAAAAAAACGAAGACGAAGAACAAACCCCCCCACGAACATTGAAAGAGCCCCACGGGACCAGATGGCAACCCATCAGAGTGTCGCCTGAACCCCCGTGCGTGATCCTCCCGTTGTTAGTGGACCACCAATCGAAGACAAGCTCCTGCCCATGTGGCGTCGACCCTTGGCTCTCGGTTGTCGATTGCTCAACGACCTATGATTCTCCCCGTGCTTGGAGACAACGACCTCTGTCGACGCGCTTCTCTCCGCTGGCAACAACTGGCCCTCCAGCGGCTTTGCGACGGGCAGCGTGCAGCGTGCCTGTCTGTGTGTGGCTAGCCTTGTCGTCTTGGCTAGGGTGCCGATTGACGCGGAACGGGACCAAACGTCTGTATTCGGGTCAGAGCAAGACTGACGTGCCCCTCGTCGACTGTGGAAATCGACCGCGTCTGTCTGCCTTTCAACAATTTTGTGATGGATGATGCTAGCCCGCAGCTGCTCTACGGACATACGAAAGACACTCTTACTTGGTTATCTGGACTTCTAGGATTTCGTCTTGAACTCCGGGCTCTTGAATCTTAACTCCTGGTCTGGTCTGGTCTGGTCTGGTCTGTTTCTGCTGTTCTGCCTGTGTGCACTACTACAACTACTTCGGTGCTCATTCCGCGCTCTCGTTGTATGTGTGTGAGCTCCAACTTTTACAGGACCTCGTCTGAAGTTAGGGACCATCAGCACCTGGCGCCCGCGCACACCTTTGTACTGGGACTTTGAGTCTAGTTATCTGCTGCCGTATCAGAGGGGCAGGTGAATGCACCAGCAGTACCCGAGCTACCCATGCCAATCTAGTGCTTGAGTCTGAGTTTACGCGGTGCCTCCACGTTATATCGCCGCTCTGCTGTTGAGAATCTGCCTTTGCGCCCGCCCAGGCATTGACGATATCCGAGCCCGAACAGTCAAGAACTTGTTGAGACGTTGTTCCCCTGTTAACATAAGCTTCCACACAATCGACTTGACCGTTGCTGGGAGCTCAAGTCAAGGTTTGACAACGCTTTTAAGGCTGGTGATTGGGATCTTCAAGACAGCGCCGGCAGAGACCACTCGCACCTCCTGTGCCGTTGTGACCGTGTCATGACATGTCCCCACCGCTCGGTCAGTCAGATCGCCCTCGACTGCTACCAGCGACAGCATGTCGTCCTCGGGCTCATCTTTTACTTCATCGTCGCTCGGTCGCCCGCCAACCTACGGACGAACATACGTCAGTCCAGTTGATTCGACCTGGACTCCGACCTCCGGTATATCGACCATTTCTGCGCCGACCACCGAGGGGTCGGGAACTGGAACCTCGGTACTTGATCTGGGACCCCCAGGTTTTCAAGCAACAATGTTCGATTGATATCCTCGCTTGTACAATTGATGTTTCAGGTCGCTGATACTAGTGTCGCAGAATTCTCTTTCAGGACACTCCCGACGAGCGAGTCGTTTACCTGGGGCCATGGGAAGTGGTGGGTTCTGAGCAGCGCCGTGTGCTTTGGCAAGGTAGCTATCAGAACGAGCTGCTTGAACACTACTGTGCGTGGATGCCTTTGATGCTGTCCAGATGCAATGTCAGCTAACTCAATCCGCTCCCAGTGCCCTCAGATATCCCTTCTGAAATATATCCCCATACACTTCACTCGCGTCATCGCCCATACTACGACCCCTCCGACATGGAACGATATCTTACGTTTCAGGAACCTCACCGAATTCGATACACGACTGACGAAGGAATCTGTATACATGACCAGTATGTGAAGATCAGATATGAGTTCACGACTGTTGAAAGCTCCATCCAGTTTCAGGGGGATTTGCGCAGGAAAGACCTGGTCGACTTTTACGATGTCGATGTCGTCTGGACCAATGTCCATGGTCGCACAGATGGTTTCGGCAAAGTAAAGGGCATAGGCGCGATCCAGAGGCTCAAGTTGTGGAGGGATCGCTATACAACCTTCCACTCTCTGAGCGTGTGGGCGAATAAGACGGACGGCCAGTACCGAGAATACGACATTCACTGTTTCGACGGTGAACTTCGTGGACGGGATGATCGCGCAAAGCAGCTTCGGCTCAATGCATCTGGGCGGAGGCAGAATTCAGGCGACGATCATCATTCACACCGACGCTTCTCGCTGCCGCATCGTATGCGATCTCGAACCAGAACAAGTGATTCTTCAGAGCCAAGATCAATGCAGCATCCGACTCTTGACATACGATATCTGGCGATCCAGTTCACTGAGCGTCAAGGTAATGAAAATTTTCGCTGGGGCTCAGATCGAGTCTCTAAACCTATCTCACGACAAGTCAGCTAACAGTCAGACCAGCATACCGACGATTCATCGAGACATGGCTTTATTGCCACAGTTCGGACCGTGAATTCAATGGCATCCCATTCCCGCCGAACCACTTTGAATTACCCTCGCCGCAGATTTTACCGGGACATTCTCCCGATTTACCGGTCTCTGGGTGGCAGAATCATACATTAGATTCGGTGCCAGAACCCACGGACGCGGCCGAAGCTACGCCTTGAAGAGCAAAATCCGGGTCAGATGCTATATCATATCAGCAGTAACCAGTTGGACCACCTACCCGAACCACATGCTCATGCTGCAGTGCGTGTTCATGGTGGGGTGACAGCCGCGACAGGGTTTGCCTGCCAGAAGCGACAGCTCATACCCTTCCTTTACCTGTCAAGGAACCTGTCAAATGTCGGCGAACAGATAATTATCGGTAGCCGCCCGCTGGGGATTGGCTGGCATATCGACTTGGACATTAACAGGCTGTATACCACATGTCGCTATGCGTGGGCAGATTACGGGGGGTTACTCGGGGCCCCCCACCCCGACTGTCAATGCCCCGCGGTACCTAGATCAGACCATGGAGCTGTGTCGTCATTGAGATGGGCAACCCGCCATGGCGGGAGGAGGGTCATAAAAGTCGAGCTCCCTTTGCCTGGCGTTGCTGTTACTATCAACTCAACACCAACCCATTGACTTCGCACAAGTCGTTCTATCGGTCATGAAGGTCATTCTCGCCATCAACGCCGGCTCCAGCTCGGTCAAGATCTCAGTCTATACCTCGGACAAGAATGCTGAACCTCACCAAATCGCAGAAGCACAGGTCGTTGGTCTAACTGCCCCACCAGCGACGCTCACATATACACGTCGTGACGAGAAGGTGGTCAAGGCCAAAGAGGTTGCCGAGAGCGTCAAAAACCAGGAGGACGCTTTCGACTTACTCCTCAAGACGTTCATTGATGACAGTGAACTGCAAGAGATTTCGTCGAAGGAGGACATCGCCATCGCCAGCCACCGCATTGTCCATGGCGGCGACTATGACCGATCTCAGATCATCACTCAAGATACCTATCACCATCTTGAAGAGCTCAGCGACTTGGCACCGCTTCACAATGGTGTCGCCTTGAGTATCGTCGACACATGCATCAGCGCGCTGCCCGGCACCGTCAATGTTGCCTGCTTCGACTCGCAATTCCATACAACCCTGCCCCCACACATCTATACCTATCCCATTGATCCAAAGATTGCAAAGAGCAACCGTTTGCGCAAGTACGGATTTCACGGCATCAGTTATGCGTTTATTACTCGATCCGTTGCCCAGTACCTTGGCAGGGATGTCAACGGCTTAAATATCATCGCTCTGCATCTTGGTAGCGGTGCGAGCGCATGCGCCATCAAGGGCGGCAAGAGTTGGGATACGAGTATGGGGCTGACGCCTTTGGCGGGCCTTCCAGGTGCGACTCGAAGTGGCAGTGTTGATCCCAGGTAAGAAGCCCAATCCATCAGATACCCAGAGTCCAGAACCCAGGCCCCACCGGATGAAGCGGAATACCACACTCATCAGATCATCCACGAGATCCGGAACCGAGGGTAGGGTGGGATAAGGGTCTCCTTTCTAAATTAAGGTTCTTGCATGCTGACCCTGGCCAACCTTACAGTCTCGTCTTCCACTATGCCTCCGATGTGGGGAAGCTGTCCCCTGCATCCACCAAACATCTTCACATCTCACGAGCTGAGGAGATCCTCAACAAGGAGAGTGGTTGGAAGTCAATGACTGGCACAACGAACTTTGGCGTTGTTGCTGATTCAAATGAACCCACCCACCGCCTGGCCTTTGACATCTTTGTCGACCGCGTTGCCGCTTTTATTGGCTCTTACTTTGTCTCTCTGGAGGGCCGCGTTGATGCTCTAGTCTTTGCTGGTGGCATTGGAGAGCACAGCGCTAAACTCAGAGCTGCCGTCGTCGGCCGAGTGGCCTGTTTAGGCTTCGCCCTTGACGATGCTAGTAACCAGGAGCCTATCAAGGATGTGGTTCAGGAACTCGGCAAACGCGATGCTGCACAACGGGTGCTAGTCTGCCAGACAGATGAGCAGCTAGAGATGGCCAGGCTATGTGCTGAAAAGGATGACCTCTGGTGATAACAGACCCTGCCTGACGTGAGGATGATGCGACACGATAATGGCTGGGGTAGTAATGATAACGGATGATAGACAACTGGACATGTAAACAAAATATTAGAAGACTATTTGCAGTAAATGACGTGAACTCGTAACAATTGTGTTTTGGAGGAGCATCAGATAGTGTTTGAGTTGAATGAGGGGAAAGCACTAAGCGAGCAGATGGGGTTTTTGGCAAGTCAGCTCATTCACCGCCAAGAGCATATCATGCAAATAAACATGCTATGGAGCGGGTTTCAGTCTTAATTGATAGTAATTGTTTCAACGGGTTGCCTAGACTGAAGTTGGGTTTAGAAAGACTGAATATGGGTTCCAGAAGGAACAAGTCTAGACTCAAGAGTCGTCGTTTGACTGAAGATATTCTTCCCATACATCATAAAACTAGCAACTACAGTAGAACTGGGCTTTGCCATAAAATCTCCTCACAGAAATGAAATGCATTGGTTTATGGGTCACAAGTATTGATAAACAAGTCACAGGCGACAAATTATTTTGAAGAAATCAAAGTGGTATCAATTGTGCACAACCCAAGTGCCCCATCTAACTCTGAGGGCACCAACGATGGCACCTCTTCAACAACTCATAAAGCAACTATACATGAACAAGCTATGCTGCCGTCTTATCAGAGCGGCAACAGGAGAAGCGACAAGTGTGTACTCTGCCGCTATCTCATCAATCCCCTATACGCCCCGGCCCCAGAGATGCCCGAAACGGCTCTCGAATGGAGGCAAGCTCCCCGTCTTATATTTGAACAAAAAGTTGGAAACATCAAATCGTGAAACCCCGCCAACACCATGCGTTTTCCTGCCCTTGAGTTTACAGCTCCAGTGGGGCACGTCCTGTCGTCGTTTATCTAAACCGTGTGTGCTGTTTGGGTGAACCGTTCGTGAAGCCGTTTCGTGTACTTGCGACACTGTCCATTTCCCAGAAACCTTTTGTGAAAAAGAATAAAAATCCGAAAGAACACCATGAGAAAACGCCTAGTGGTCCGGGTTGCTCCTCGTGTATTCATACAACGCCGTGATTGAGAAAATCATTGTGGGAAAAAAATGCACCCTCGTATCTGTATCCAGACATGTCATAAAAGCCGAGATTTTTGCGCCAAAAAGATGAGGTTGACAAGTGGGGAGATTGTGTAAAGTAAGATTTTGGCGGATGATTAAAATTATCAAGAGAATAATGCCAGAGGTGGAGGGGCGGGGAAAAGTCAGGGGTGACGAGCCCGACAATCAGACACCGGAACCCTCTTGACAGGCGACTGCCATGGCGAGGGCATCCAAACCACTAGGGGTCCTGCCAGCGACAGGGCGGTTGAGGATGGGGAGGTTGCGGGCTCCCATATCCCAAGATCCACTGCTGACACTGGGTGAGGCCAGCGGGGGTGTGGGAAGGGGATAGGGATCAGCGTCGCGTCGGCTTCTGGACGAGGATGCGCGGCTCGCGGAAGGGCGTCCGGATGTAGAGTTGCGACGAGCATCGGCTAGCGATGTCCTGTGACTGCGCTGGCTACCGGAAGACCGGCTCTTGTCCTTGAAGTGGGTTTCAAGGTGCTGCTTCATGTTGTCGGCGCGAGTAAACTTCTTTTGGCAACCAGCAAATGTGCATTGAACCGCCTTCTCAGCGGTGTGGATCTTTGAATGCCGCGAGGCATGACCTGAAGTGGTAAAGGTCTTTTCGCAGCCATGAGTGTCGCGATACCGGCAGGGGTAGCGCTTTCCAGGGCGCTCGGGCATGGGCGAAGATCGGGGCTGGCTGACCATCTCAGCGTCGTAAGAAGCTGAACGGTTGCTGTCGGCGTAGGCAGCGTGCTTGGAATCGAGGCTGTAGTCCTGGGGAATAGTGTACATGACCTGTTGTCGCGGGTAGTAATCAACGTTTGGCGTCAAAGGAGACACAGGGTCGCCGCTCATTTGAGAATCGTAAGAGTCGGAGCGCAGAAGCTCGGGAGTATTGGGAGAAGAGCCATTGCTGCCAGGGGTGGGGTAGGCCTGTGACAAAGCGTAGCTTGAGTGGAAGCTTAGAGGTGGTCGTTGTTGTGGTTGTTGTGGTTGAGATGCGCTCTCATCGTTGAGTAGAGAAACTCGTCGACCAGCGGCGTTGATGGCATGCATTGTCATTGTAGCAGCTGCGGCAAGCTAGCTGATACTGATTATGGGAGGATTGAAAATACGCGATAGAGCGCGACTGCAGATCGGAGGACTGGCGGATATAACAGTGTGCCTGAATGCGGTGGCAGCGCGGACAGTTGTGGAGTCGACCGGCAGCGAAGCGGAGCTAAATAGCGGGATGGCTAATCGCGGAGCTTGTCTAGACTCCAAAGACCGAAGGGAGATATTTGATAGCTCAGAATGCCTCCGCTTTTAAGAACACGGGACCGATGGGATTCTCGTGGTCAGTTGTGTGTACCTGAAAGGCGACAGGGGAGTTCGGCCGCTTTATTGGCGTTGGGTTGGTATGGAGGAAACGAGGGTTGAAGCGGTGACGGCTCTGCAGATGTTTGTGGAGAGAACTAGACAGGCTTCTAATGTCGAGATCATGTAGAAATATACACGCGATTCTTGGTGGTCTGAGGTAGTAGACTGGTACTGGTGGTTGTGGTTGATTGTTGTTGTGTTTAGGAGAGTAGGTTGCCGATGAATCCAGAGACAGCCAAAGCGAGGAAGCAACAGTTGATTGTTACAGAGACGAGAGAGGCAATCTGGTATACAATAGCAGATATAAATGTCCAATGGTGTTTTGTTTTGTTTCGTTTGAGTGTATGCAAACAGCAAGTACCCGAGGTGTATGTTGTAGAGTGAGAAGTCAGGTAGACATCAAACAGAGCGAGGCTGGAAAGTGAGGGAGTGATGGATGGCTGGAGCTTAAGTTTATAAGTAACCCGTTGGGGTCGCAGAAGGAAAACAACGGGAACAAATCAAGGGGAGTGTGTACGCACTCCTCAGGGCTTTCTTTGGGGCCCTCAGTGACTACGAATAGTGGAGTGGAGTAAAAGAAGGGAAGGGATAGAATTAGGTAGGATAGGGTGGGAATCAAGCATGGGATTTTTTGCGCAACCCCATCGATCGATGGGATCGAGAAAAAAGTGTCGAGTCTGAGTTGAGCCCAGCACCAGAGTTACGATGTAAGGACGTAACTTGGTCTTGGGTATGGGTAATGGGTGCATGAGCCACGGACATGGGGTCCGCCGCAGGTAGTGGCGTGTGTCCTTTTTTTTTCTCCTCTCTCGTTTTCTCTCTGCTTTTTGCCGTCTTTTTCACTCAGAAAGTAATTTAATCGGTATCGGCTGGGGGGTGTGGCAAGTAAACTGTGGCACCCTGGCCTCTTGGGAACCCTGGACTGGGCCCGGTTGGCATGGGAAACTCTCCAAAGAGGCACCTGCCCTGAGAGTCATCAGCAAGCTCCCGCTCCCCTCACCACCGGGCTCGGCGACCAGGCAGGTGCGACCGCTGAGAGGCGGTTGTGGCCGGAGCTGCTCCTGCTCACTAAACCAGTGGTAGTGTGCCCTGTAGCGAGCTGCTAGCAGGTGAGGTGCCAACCCACCTCAGTGGGCAGTGGGACCCGACCCGACACACGCAGTCGGTGGTGTGGGGTCAACTTGCCAGGGACAAAGGGGCGTTTTTGGTTTTTGGCCTCACGAGGAGCTGCAACCGACAGGGATCCCTCCTCTTCGTGGAGCTTCTGCCAGGATTGAGGATAACCGCCAAGGAACAGCAAGCAAGAGACAGCCAAGGGCTTGATTTTTGACCTCCACCTAGCGCAAGCCATTGCCATTGCCTGGAACGCTATTCCCCAAATGGCCCTCGCTCAAAGAATCTCTTGACTTCACCTCCGAGCTGGTAATGTCGATCACTCGCTACGCTACCCTAACAACTGGATACGGATACCTATTCTTGTCTTGAACCTCGTCCTCACCTTGCTTCAATTCATTTCAGCCCGCGACTTCCTTACGGGGCATCGCACCCTCCCGCTCGCTACCACCCAACGCGGCCGCAAATCTTGCTGACCCTGACTTGGCCGGCAACCCCTCGGTCTGATCATGCGGGAACAAGCTTTGCTCAATCAGCAATTGCGAACCTAGTTACAGTGAAGTTACAGTTGCAGCACATCAACATCCACCTTAGTCAGGCAGGCCCGTTTTCGATGCGAGCAGCTATTGTCCATAGATTTTACACTCGGACGAGAATCTCTCACTCGGCCGCATTGAGGCTGCCGCGGCGCGAAGCCTTTGTTTTCTTCCATCTCGACAGCAACAACGTTTTATCGAGTACGTACCGAGTCTTACAGCCCAGCTACTGCACCTCTCCCACGGAACGGCACTCCGGAGCCTGGACCCTGATTTCCCAACTGTAATCTCGATCCCCAGGCTCTCAAGGCGTCACCATGACGGATAGCCGGATCAGAGGAGCTAGTGGGCGAGTACCTGGGACCCCGAGAGACCGTACATCTCTAAATCGCACCATGGTGACGTCAAGTACACAGCAGTAAAGTCTAGCCAGAGGTCCAGACTGCCAGAGATACGCTATGGCAACTGTCCAACCGAAGGACTCGAGGCTCAGGTACCAGCGACCCCTAACTGTTAGAACTATAACGGTTACACCAAAGCAAGACCTAACAAAGTACGACAGAAACTCTCTTCTACCGCTCATGCAGGGCTCAATCCCGTCGCTTCCAAGGATACTGGCTGTATTGGTAGGACCCTGGAAATCCCCTTTTTGTAACCCCAGGGTTTTTCCATGTTCATGTTCAACACCAAGGGGGATCACCAAGAGAGGGGAGACGCCATATCGTGAATCACCGCGGGAGCCGATAACGTGTCCATCAAACTGCGTTTCAATGAGATCCAGATGATGATAGTTCGCAATCATGCCCTGGCGGTTAACCTTTTCCCCCGCTCTTCCTCAAAGCTCGCTTACTCCCAAACACCGACGCCAACACCATCGCCGTTGCGCCTCTGCTACCTATGTAACATACGAGAGGGGCTTACAAGGCATTGAGCGAAAAGCGCCGTCATGGTGACAGCGCTCCGTACTGCACTGTTGAGGTTCAAGAGCATCCCCTCAAACAAACGTCAAAGAAGCTCCAGGGCTCACAGTGGAGTCAACTCTGTCTGTGCCTTACTAACCACCTTAGCTCTGGGGAACGTGCCCGGTCAGGATCCACTGGGACTTGTCCTTGTCTCAATCCAAGGCCCGTTGCTGGTTGCGGGCGCCGAATGGAGCGATGGGGTAGACACAAACACCCCTAACGCTGCTTTCGACTAAGTTTCTGTCCGACTTTGCGAGCAAGCAGAGTGGAGGCAGCGGGGGCGGACGACAATCCCCTTGACGCTAACGCTCCCAGGGTCGTCCCCAAGGGTCCCCATCAAGGCCGGGGAGAGAAAACTCCATCAACCAATAATCGGAAAGGATCGAGAAAATGGCGATCAAGGGAGTTAGATTGTGGATTGTCTGTGGAGACATGGTCAATGCCAACATTTGCATTGCTTATGGTCTGCCTGCACCAGCCGCAACACGGCCGCTTCTCAATGGAGTTGAGCTGTTTGACCACGATCAATTTCACAGCAGCCACGGAGAAGAAAATCTTTTTTTGGCGATCAAAGTCATTGACTGTTCGTCCTGGAGAGACCAAGACGAGAGTTACCACTATCGTGTTGTAAGTAACATCAAAGGACTCAAACAGGGCCGGAAAAACACCTTTTGACTAAGCAGCTGACTGAATTCATGTGCTGGCCATCAGAATGGCGTGCCTCAAACGTCTCGTCAAACGTTTCTTGATACTCTGATAGCCAATCAGCAAAATCCGGACCCCCTCCGGAAGTGAGCGTAGGAACTCTATCTTATCGTTTCTACATACTCTTACAGACTCCATCACAGTGCTTTGCTGTTTGTTTGTTTCGGCGCGGAGTACAGTATACCCCTGGCCCCGAAGGGTGTCGCAATGCAGTTGTCGAACCCTGTCTACTGCCTGTTGAAGACTTGACTTCCCACTCAGCTCAGGTGGTTTCTCCCCATCACATCAATATGGGGATGTTGGAGGCGTAATTTCGTCCAATGGCAGCCAACGACGCTCCATTAATAACCTGATGAATGGGAAGGTTGCTACCCATCGTCCGTTCTCGCTGAATGGCCTATCCTTACTTCGTACCTAATCCTGGTACGTCTAGCCTTTGGTTCTGCGCACCCCTCTCGTCACAGCAGATTGACTTCCACTTTGCAGCTGGGCAAGTTCAGGGTTTACATGATGGACAAGGTTACGGCTGCAGAATTGATCCAATCCAAAATACCGTGTTCCTAAAGTCCATCACAATACGACCTCGATCTTAAAAGCAAACTTGACAACCCTCCGGTCGTTTTGCTCCGGATTGCCAACCATATTCTATGGAGTTCTGCCTGAACCCTGAAGAAGCAGAACTTTCAGGGTCCCTCCACCATTTGTTACCGAGACGATAGCCGGTTGACGTCATTCAATCTCATACACGATATGGTCGAGCCCTTCTGTCTAAAGCTAGGAGCAGCTGTTCAACATTCTGCGTGCTTTGAAGGGCCAGAGGGCTCGACAGGACATTGTCGCAGTTGACCGACCACTTTGATGAGCCATTGTCTACTGTCCTGGTCCCTTGCGCCGAAGCAAAACTTTTCTTCCCCAAATGCGACAGGGACTTAAAGTCAGGCTAGACAAGGCACCGTTAATCTGTACAAGATAATGAGCTATCGTTTTTTTTTTGTGCAACAAGCCCCTGTGCTATTCCTTCCAACAAAACCATATGACGTAGAAGGCCGACCCGGTCAAGATAGCTTGATCACTTTGAGACATGCTTACAATGCTAAGATACTCATGCAATGGAGACTTGGTCGCAGAGTGGCCAGAAAGGGCGGCGATGCGAAACCAGGCTTCATGTTGGATAACCGCAAGAAAACATGCAGGTGTGCAAGCCGCTGGCTTGGCTGAGTATTGCCTTGGGTGCACTGTTTCAACCCGTGGTAGGAATAATCTTGTTTGTCGTACTGCACGACCACGATGGGTTTCAAAATCTGACCACCGCGCTTGTAGTCAAGTTTTGATGGCGATCGAAGAGTTTCCAGAAGACTGGTGAGCTCTGACCGATCTGAAAGCCAGGGGGGGAATACGCATATGACCGAAAGTCAAGTGCGTGCCAGGCAAGTTCCTTGGATACTGTACAGATTGAATCCCAGGCAGGGTCCTATTTCCCTGGTCAGCGGGGGGGCATACTGAATGGCGGCAACGGGAGGCGCATCGGCTTCCACTGAGTGCGATCGAAGCATCGAAAGGGATCGAGTCAACGACACTCAGTTCAGATCTCAGGTCGGGAGGGGATCGGTTCCTTTTGGGCTTCTCTGGCGCTGCCCTGTGTGGAGTGCGCTTGGTCGGATGCCCTGGCAGGCCAGCCTCATCGGTCCCGTCCGCGTGGCTCTTGAGGGTCCCGCCGCCTGAGCGACCGAGGGGGCTTTGAGACCAAAGATCAAGGGTATCAGTAGGGGGGCGTGAGGGGTGTCAAGGCACGGCGCCGGAGAAGAGGACCCGGAGAGAACAAGGGACCCGCCTAACCTAAGGGACCCCGGCGATCATTCTTGTTGAACCAAGTCATGCCCACAAAGGTCCAGCAAAGCACACATGGCAAGCAGGGACCAAGTCGTCAAGATGAGGACAGGATGGCTGGTGGGCAGAAGGGGCAGAAGGGGACCTCGCCTGCGACGCCGCTGAACCATGATGCGATACCTTACCCCTCCTATTCGGGACGCCTACCACGACTCTGTCCAATCATACTACCGAGTCGGGAACACCCCTCGTTCTTTGGGGATAGATTGTCAGGCACGAGCGGCAACCAGCCGTACGCCAAACCAGTCGCCCGGAGCCTGGCGTCGCGGCCAGCAGTAATAGGAGCGAGCATGCCCGGCCGAGACGGGGTTTGCCTGGTTGTTGGCGATCCTTTCAACATCTCTAGTAAAACATTATCGAGACTCGTTGGTATCAAGAGAGACACTTGGTAGCCAGGTCTCTTGTTGCTTGGATCATGCAAGTACACTGAACTATCACCGCCTTTCTGTGACATTATCAACCTCGATCCGACTTGGACCACTTGCACCTGATGCCACGGGCCATTGATCTTGCATCCTCCCCTGGTATTACCGGGGCATGGACTTTGTCAAATGTCGCTCCTCTCATTGTGGTGTTGTTTTCCCTAGTAGTCTCAATGAGTCTTTAACCCCTATGCTAGGACAAGATATATCCATCCTTCTCAGGGCGCTACGATTGCATTTTTGCCTACACCTGACTCAGTCTAATTTTCGGGCTTTCTAGTTCATATTTATTGTGTGAACTATGACTGGTTTGAAGATGAGTGATACATCTGTCCATTGTTCGTCGTCCTGGTGTTGCTCTGATGCTTTACTGTTTGCTTACTGTAACAGGTTAGCTCCACGCCATACTAGCACCCTGGATGTTACAACCACGTCATAGCGACTTAGACCATGAACAGAAGAGAGGGATAGTCGGCAGATATACTAAAAGTCGGGTATTGGTCAAATACCATTGCAATCATGTCTATCTTCTCAGACAGGATTTTGGGACTCTGAAAATATTGATCCCACGATGCAGATAGAACTCTTCAGGCGCGCTTCGTCAGGCCCATCAGTTCTCTACAACCTATGGATGTCGGCATAGTCTTGCTATTCAGTTGAACCCTAGCGCCTAAATGTCAGGGTTCTTCACCTCGTGGTCTGGCAAAAGAGGGGTTTTCGGTTTTCTGGGCTACTCTTCAGTTGGGGGATAAGCAGGCGGAGGTATTGGACGAATCATGTCCTCACTGCCTACCTAGAACGCCTTGTCGACGTTGCTTCTCCCGTGGCAGTGTAAGTATATGCAAGAAGGTACAACTCGTGGTGTACCAAGACAGCATTCTCACATCTCGATACACTGAAACAGGTGTTTCTGGCGGTGAGAGGGCATCCTTGTCCGGGCAAAAACAGGGTTATACTACCGGTATGTTGTATGCATGGCACAGCATAATCCGGCGGATTGGAGTTGTGCTCGGCTACCCTGTAACTGATGGTATACTTCCTACCGAACCGTCCCAACGCCAACGGTGCGCCATCTCAACGTCTCGGAACCTAGGGACATGATCCTAGTGCTGCTGGGAAATATTCAAAGGGCCTCTCGTGATGGCTAAGCATAAAATCTTTTCGAGACAAAGGGACCAATATGCTGCAGCCATGTTCTGTTTGACAGGTCACGTTGGTGGTGAAGTCGACGATCATTGTCGATCGATCGAGATTTGTGATTTACTGTAGGTACTGACTGGGTTTCGGAACTAAACGCCCTGGTGCGGCACCAGCTATCTCTTGGTACCGATCCAACTATTCTCGGGGCTACATTGCTGTGTTGTTTTGTTGCGTCTGTCCAAAGCCGGTTTTTGCAACATTATGGTTTCGTGTTTGATCACATTCCGGGCCGAGTTTCCCATGCATTGAAAACCGCAATCAGATTTTGAGCTGCTCTAAGTCGAGCTAATAAGTTACTTTCCCATCCATCCTTCTCCGCTTCTTGGGAATCGCAGATCCTCTCCCTGAAACGCCTTGTTCGCCGGACACCCGCCCCATTGGTTTTTTATACTTGTTTTTGTTGCCTAACATGAAATGGACATGTCTGTATCGCACCGTGATACGTGCGGGTTTAGCACAGGACCAGTTCCCCGAATTATATGACAGGTCGGCGAAATCCATCATCGGCGATCATGACGATGACGATGATGCTAAAGTCAGGTTTCCCATGCTGATACTGCACTTTCCCATGATGATCCCAGCCTCACATACAGTAATACGATACCTGTGTTGAGCCCTGAATGATGGAGAAAAGCAATCATTTCGATGATGAAGGAGGGCCCATCTTGGTAGCCCCTGTATCAACTCGTTTTGCTGCCGGAAGCTCCGGTACTTTGAATCCGCTGCCGCTCGAAGACCCTCCAACTCCAGTGAAGGTACCGCCCTTAAACCACCGGTCCTCTTCGGCCTTGCGCTTCTTGCTGAGCTCTGCTTGCATCTTGGGATCAACCAGCTCCAGACCTTGAACGGGGGTAAAAGCCAGCGATGACGCCGTGCCTGTTGCTGATCCGACTGTGCTGCCAACGCCAGAGGCTCGCAGGCCGCGTCCCCGTAGATCAATGTTGGATGATTGACCGAAGCCACCGATAGACGAGGCAGCGCCGCCCACAGTGCTGTTCCCACCCCAGCCCTTGTTCTTGGCACTGAGCTTTGCACGTGTGCGCTGATCGACCTGGATGCCGCGAATGCGACCATCGTTGGACTGTCCGATCATGCCCATGCCAACCGTCGACTCGCCAGTGCCATATCCGACCTCATTCTCCTCCTTGCCGAATGCCATACGGTTCTGCGCCTTGCGGAGGTCAGTCATAGCGAGCGCTTCCTTGGCCTTACGAGCCCGTCGTCCACCTCTCTTGCGGGATGGCTTGTCGTCTGGAACGGGGAGCGCGCGTTGTCCCTTGTTCGGTGGTGGCTCTGTCAACTTCTCCAGGCGCTCAAGACACGCTGATTTGAGCTCCTCGCCCGTAGATCCGTCTGGACTTGAGTGTATGCGATCAACTCGGGCAGCTAGAACTAGCTTAGCCGAGACAATTCTCATGGCTTGCTTCTTGAGGTCATTAGGAATGCCCCTGATCATTTCAGAATTGTAGAGGTAGCCCTGCTGTCGAACACCGATATTCGTAGCCAAACCTGCCTGCTTTTTCTTGGAGCCCCAAGAGGCAATGTTGCAAGCGGGCGTCTTTGACAGGCCAGTAAGTCCACCTGCTGCGTTAAGAAGTTGAGCAGCCGTGAGAGAGCCGATGAGGGCTGTCAAGTTGGGAGCGAAAATATTCATGCGCGACTGGACGTATTCCGTCAAAGTCTGCTTGGCCCTGTTGAGGGAAATAACCATCTCGCACCCCTTGACAACGCGCTGTAGCTCCTCTGGAGTCATATCATGACCCTTTGACGTCGTCGCCTCTACCGTCACAATCATGAGTGAGGGTCCATCGAGAACGGATTTGAGGGTTATGCCCAGAGGGTTGTCGGTAGAAGTCTGCAGGGCTTTGATGCTCTCCGAGTCCAGCGGACCGTTTCCAATGATGGCGACAACCTTGGCATACTCGAGTGGCGTTGTGACTAGACGCTCGAGCTCGGGAAATCGTGTCGAGTAGTGATCGCGAATGAATTTGTGAACGAGAGCCACCTCGCCATCGATCTGGGTTGAGAGGCTATTCGACTGGGTTAAGAGATGATATTCGGGATGGTCCTCGATGTTTCCGAGGTTGGTATTCTGAGTCGCGGCTTGCGATCGGTAGTGTGCGATTTTCTGTAGCGTTCGAGGCAATACGTCAGGGCTGTCCGTCAAAAGAACTGATGTAAACGAATCGTCCATCAAGACGCGACCGTTGAAGCGGTTGGGGGTAATAGTACTAACCTCGAGAACTGGTTCCAGGGTTTGCATCAGGCTGGCTACGCTTCGAACGTCTTTGACTCCTCCGAGTTGCATCTTTTCGACTTTGACCTTTGTCGCCTCAGAATCGTCTCTGTCGTTGAGGTCAGAGTCAGAGTCCTCCTCGTCCTTGGCCTCAGCGTCGCCGTCGAGGTCCATAGCGTCGCGATCGCCATTTGTCTCTTCCTCCTTAATGAGGCCATCGTTCTGCTCCTCCTCGGCCTCGTCGCCTGAGCTTCCGAAATCGTTAAGCAGGTCCTCTGCGACTGTCGACATGATGGCGGCGTGCGAGAAAATGATGATGTGGATGAATCAGGGTGATTGTCGCGAATCAAGTCGTGGAGTAGGCATAGGCTTAACTAAATATTTGCCTTGGCCAGGCTGCGAGGCTGATGAGCGCCACACATTGAAAGTGGATCATTTGCACAGAAAATAGCGTTTGATTGGTTAGCCACACCCTGAATTTTTGAGCCTTGCTCTTGTCTTGTCTCGTCGCGTCGCCGTTGACTTTAAACTTCATCCATCACGTTCATACTTTTCTGTTCTTCCCAACTTTGCCCCTTATCAAGGGTATCAACTTCATCAACTTAATTTATTGAGGAGCACGCGAATCACACGATGGAGTCATCAAGAGGACCTCCGAGGGTCAAGAACAAGGCGGCCGCGCCCGTACAAATCAGCGCCGAGCAGCTGCTTCGAGAAGCCGTTGACCGGCAAGAAGTTGGGGTTCAGGCACCCACCCAACGATTTGCTGATTTGGAAGAACTTCACGAGTTTCAGGGCAGGAAACGAAAGGAGTTTGAGGATTATGTGCGACGCAATCGACTCAACCTCAACAACTGGATGCGATATGCGCAATGGGAGCTCGAGCAAAAGGAGTTTGCACGCGCGCGATCCATCTTTGAGCGCGCTCTCGACGCTCACCCCAATAATGTCCAGCTATGGATTCGATACATCGAGGCCGAGATGAAGTCGAGAAACATCAACCATGCGCGAAACCTCCTCGATCGCGCTGTGGCCCGCCTACCGCGAGTCGACAAGCTCTGGTACAAATATGTCTACATGGAGGAGATGCTGGGCAATGTTCCCGGAACACGACAAGTCTTTGATCGCTGGATGCAGTGGCAGCCGGACGAGGCGGCATGGAGCTCGTACATCAAGCTGGAAAAGCGATACGCCGAATTCGACCGAGCACGAGAGATCTTCCGGACCTTTACTATGATTCACCCCGAGCCTCGGAATTGGATCAAGTGGGCCAAGTTCGAGGAAGAGTTTGGTACCAGTGATCAGGTGCGGGAAGTCTTTGGAGAGGCGGTAGAGGCACTGGGTGACGAGTTCGTCGATGAGAAGCTGTTCATCGCTTATGCTCGGTTTGAGGCTAAGTTGAAGGAGTATGAGCGCGCTCGTGCGATATACAAGTACGCCCTCGATCGTTTGCCACGATCTAGGTCGATGATCCTGCACAAGGCATACACAACATTTGAGAAGCAATTTGGTGACAGAGACGGAGTGGAGGATGTTGTACTTTCCAAACGGAGAGTATACTACGAAGAGCTCATCAAGGAGAATTCAAAGAACTACGATGCCTGGTTCGACTACGCAAAACTGGAGGAGACTTCCCGGGACGCTGATCGAATTCGAGATATATACGAAAGGGCTGTCGCTCAAGTCCCGCCTACACAAGAAAAGCGACACTGGAGACGGTACATCTATCTATGGATTTTCTACGCCATATGGGAAGAGATGGAAGGACAGGATGTTGAACGGACACGGCAGATTTACAACACATGTCTGGGTCTGGTTCCACACAAGAGGTTCACATTCGCCAAGATCTGGCTCCTGGCGGCGCAGTTCGAGATCCGACAGGGCGAGCTGACTGCGGCGCGGAAACTCCTTGGTCGAGCCATTGGCATGTGTCCCAAGGACAAGATTTTCAATGGCTACGTTGACCTAGAGCGCAAGTTGTTCGAGTTCGTGCGATGCCGTACTCTATATGAGAAGCATATCGAATACAACCCAGCCAACTGCCAGACATGGATTAAGTTTGCGGAGCTCGAACGTGGTCTAGATGACCTTGAGCGCACACGCGCCATCTTTGAGCTTGCCGTCCAGCAACAGCAGCTTGACATGCCTGAACTGTTATGGAAGGCATACATCGACTTCGAGGAGGAAGAGGGCGAGTATGAGCGCACACGAGATCTTTACGAGCGTCTTCTGGACAAGACAGACCACGTCAAGGTCTGGATTAGCTACGCACACTTTGAGATTAACATCCCCGAAGACGAAGAGGAAGAGGGTGATGAGGAGCAACCAGTCAGCGAAGAGGCCAAGATGCGTGCACGCAAGGTATTTAAGCGCGCGCATAAGAGCATGCGAGACCGAGATCTCAAGGAAGAATGTGTATCGCTACTCAACGCCTGGCTCTCGTTTGAGCGCACTCACGGCTCTGCAGAGGACGTGGAGGCGGTTCAGAAGCAGATGCCGCGCAAGACAAAGCGACGGAGAAAGCTCGAGGACGACACATGGGAGGAGTATACCGATTATGTCTTCCCTGCCGACGACAAGCAGGCGGCCAACCTGTCCAACCTCCTGTCGATGGCGCAGAACTGGAAGCAACAATCAGGCGGTGGCCTCGGCGCATGATACGAGAATGCGATTACTGGTACCAAGACCAGATAAACACACCCATAGCGCTGTTCCTCGCAGAATAATACACTATTTACCAGCTTCGATATCAACCGTCATAGTATCCAATCACTCATTGGCTGCTATACGCAAATTGCGCAAAACTTGCATGAAATTCCGGTATAATAGGTCAACGAAGCTCTTAGCTTGCGCTTAGACTATAAGATGGAACTTTCTTTTTCCTTACTTTTTCCTGCATAATCAACCAACTCGTGACTGAAGAGCCATGCCATTTCTACTGCCTGCAGTGCCCGGTACGCCCAGGTTGGTTCATTAACGCGAGTGCTGAGTTGTCGATGCAAGTGGATACTTGGCGTGACGTCATGGCATGATGACGTCTTGGCGTAACTCTAGAAATGGAAACGACAAAAACCAAGGTCAGGGCATATCGTGGGGATACGTCAGGTATGTACTCTGTACCCGCACATGGTACAATGAGCGACAGGTACGGGGCAGGGGTTTAGATTAGGTACCTAGGTAGTTAAGAAGGAACGAAGAGGAGCTTGGCCGTTGATCGTGGTCGATTCCAGGCAAGTGAAACAAGGCAATACAAGGGAGCTGAACACAAGACATTGTACATTGTAATAAGATAGATGAATCGAGACCAAACAGAAGAGAGTTTTGTATCAGCTATGGTCGTTCATTATAGTTCATGATTCGTCAAGTTGTTCTCAGGAACTGGGCCAGATCCAACCATTCAAGAAATGGTTAGATTAGAGCCAACCCTCCCAAGAACCTCATATCCAAGAAAAAAGATATCAAAAATCCACGACCAAAGGAAAAAGCCCAATCATCGATCGTATGCAAATACACAAGAACCTCCCTCCCACATTCCGTCAAGCAAGACATGTCTTACCTTGGCTGTTCCCGATTTCTTGTCCCGCCTGGTCCAATCGCCGAGTCTTGATCTGCAAGCCCCCGTCTTTTCCAAAGCCGTTCTTCCCGAGCCCGGATATCCGTGTTCCCACACACCATCACCGTGCATACCAAAACAGTGAGTGATTGCCATCGACAGATTCACTCCCATCTTGTTGGGTCATCCCGTAGCACTCCCGCTCGCTTCCCCGTTCCCCGGGCCCTTCTAGACCCCGCTCCACTCATCTAGAAAACTTGAGCAGCTCGTTGTTGGATGGCCTTGTGCCGGTCTGCCGGGATGTGGTTTTGTTTCTGCAGGATGGGCCGCATGCGCATGCGCATGGGCAGGCATGGCTTTTTGTCTGTTCCTGCAAGGATCGAGCCACTGGCTCAATATCGGCGATGGTCTAATGCAATCATCGTCGTTAGTCTTTGTCTTGAATACACGTGTGAAACGAAAGTGGGAATGGTAAGGGGAAAAAAGCATATGTGCTTCATCTATCTGATGCAGGGGGGGTTTTAGCAGCAAAGCAAAAAGCACACGCCACACCATGCAGCGCAGTAGGTCTCATTCACACCAGATATCTTTCTCTTTCCAATCTTTCTGCTTCCGATCTCCGTTTCCTTCATCATTTATCCGATAACTCCGCCGTATGTGGGCTCAAGATTCTCATGAGCCAAATAGTCGTCTCGTCATAATTCATGAGTTTAAATGTCGTGGTTGTTTGAGTGAGAGTAAGAGTGAGAATGTCGTTCAAGGCTCAACCAGGCTTTTAGTTGGGAGGTGGTAGCGCACCGCCACCATTGGGATACCTCCTAGTCTCGTAAGGCTCTGCAGGGAAGGTGTTGCCTCTGTTGAAACCACCTCCATAGTCTCGTCCATAGTCTCGCGGGTCGAAGTATTCGTACTCAATATCCGAGTCATACCCATCAACACGTCGAGATGAAGGTGCCCAACTGTCTGCTCTTCTCCTGCCGTCGCTCATTGACTCCTGCCGCAAGCGTCTTTGCACTCGCTTCTCGTGACGTCGAGCCTTGTCTTGGTTGAACTTTTTGCACTCTTGTGTCAACTCCTTGGCTTCCTTCATCTCTGATATGGCTCCCTTGATACCCATGGCGGCGATGCCGACTGATGCAGCATCTTGCATGATCGCCTTGGTCTTGAGCTTTTTGGCATCACCCTCACTCAGTCGCCCTTCCTTGACTGCCTTGTGTCGTGCATTCCTCTTCTCCATACTAGAATAGACCTCGTGCGCTGCATGGATAGTGGCCACGGCCGCTAAGCCTGTGGTGATAACTTGCTTACCTCTCATTTTCTTGGCTCTCTTCTCATCCTCGTCAGAGTCTCCTAGGTCTGATGACGAAGACGAGTAATCCGAACGTCCTCCTCGTCGCCGCTCCCTGGGCTTGTTCCGGTACGACCGGTCATCATCGTAATAGTCTCGGTTGCTGCCATATCGCCGGTCATCATACTCGTCGTCCGAGTATCGGCGAGAGCGGCTGCCACCGCGGTCGCTAAAATCATCTTGTTCACGACGGCGGTAATCGTCGACAGCAGCGGCACCAGCGCCAGCTCCTATACCGAGCTTGGCCAGGCCGTTGCGGGCCTTGTCGACAACGCTGCGGCTTCGGCTGCGTTCACGGCGTCGGTCTGGAGAAGGGCTGTACGAGGCGCTTCTGCCTCTTCCCCTTCCGGATCGCGATCGGTCTAGAGCCTTCTTTGCACCAAGGGCACCCAAGCCGGCGGTTGCGAGAGCAGCAAGACCGCTCGCACCACCCCCACCGCCTTGAGACTTGGATCGCGCGCGAGAGCGAGAACGGCTGCGGCCTGTCTTGCGGTCCTCCTCAATGTCGTTCCTAGAACCACGAATCAGGCGGTTTCCGACCAAACCACCAATAACGGATTCTGCTAGGCCCAGCTTTCCTCCCTTGTCATCGGTCGCCGTATCGACAGCGGCGGCACCAGCAGCCGCGGTAAGAATGCGCTTGGTCTTCTCTCCCTTCCAACCACCAGGTTCTTTGGCAACGCGGAAGGCCTCCGTGGCACCAGCGAGGAGAGAAGCCATAGCAGCCTTCTGAACCTTGTTGGCGCCGCCGCCGCCGTGGCCAGCGTGAGAACGAGATCGCTCACTGGAGGGACTGCCTCCTCGACGGCTTCTGGTGTCGTCTCCACCGCCGCCGGTAAGAGTCTTGACAGCAGCGCCGAGACCTGTAGCTGCAATGGCGCTCTCGAGAAAGTTCTTGTG
>JAPERM010000442.1:0-18054 GCA_030411635.1 Fusarium sp. MBC 119 | reverse complement strand
CTTTAAGATACTTAAATTTCTTTATAGTTTTATTACTAGGTTATATTAAAAGAAAATATAAGTTAATTCTTAGAAATAGCAAGTAGTATTTTCTTATTTTAATATATGACTTATATCTAATAGTAATTAGAAACCATTTTATTTACATCAAAAAGCAGCTGCTGACATGCTGAATTGCTTTCCTGTCCCGTCATACGTGGCATCTAAGAGTTGGCAAAACTTTACAAAACACACCCATGATATCCCTAAGCTGCTGGTAGCGCCGCTGCCATGCGACTGAAATTCTTAACATTATGCCAACGACCGAAGCTGGTGCCGTTCCAAGAGCCTTAGGCATCATTCACTCTGGTTAGTTGTTGTCTGAAGTCCTGCCGCCCCTATTGGCAACTACCTGTAGTCGAAGCAGTCATCCAAGAAATACAGATAAACGCCCATAGCTTAGTAATGGACGCCCGCTTCCACAGGGTCAAAGACTGGCCCTCTACCGCTGATCCGTTTACCAATTACCGCGATGCGAAGGTTATGAGACATGACATGACCGGCTCTTGGATCACCACATCCAATGCTTCCCTTTGAGTGAAAGCAAGGCTAGAATTAGGGTTTGGTACTCTTCGGACTGGGAGAATGCGGTAAGATTGTCCTCACTTACAACATCCTTGACTATCTGTCCAGAGAAAAGGATACGTCCAGCATGATTCTTAACGTTCATTTCGATTTTAGAGACACGAACTGAAAAATTTTCCGTCAGCTCTTACACTCAATAGCCTTTTAGATTTGTTCGTAATGTGGCAGCTCCCGTGACATGCGCAATAGGACGTTGACTCCACCAGCCATGGCCAGAAGCATGGCTGGACTCAGGTGCTTGCCAAGGCTGAGAGCGCGATACCACAAGGGCCCAAAATGCACTTACGTGTAGCTGAAGGTGCTTTATATGAGTGAAGTAGCCACGATGAAGTTTAATTTGCGGCTTTGTCCGTCGAGATTTGACGCATACTTCGCACATCGCCACCAGCCGGCCACACGCTTTGAATTGCACAGGGTCTCAGACTGGAAGACAAACGATATACATTTGGTAGTCGCTGACTCCATCGATTATGATACTGACAGGTTGACTCGAGCTAGGCTCCGTGAAGTGAAGAGACATTTCAGGAGAAGCTGAATCACAGCCAGATATGTTAACACGCTTGTGAAGAAGTCTGAATATTCAAGTCCTGTTTTAAATGAAGATATTCTTCGATATGTTTAACTAGCGAGATATGATAAGAGCAACACCATCAAGGGGATATTCAATGCTGAAGTCATAATTTTCAATAATCGTTACATATGTATGCAGGACACGTTCTGCAATGTATGAAATTAGTTGCGGCAGCGTATATTACTGTTGACGCAGAAGTGAACTGGAGAATCATGTTTCTGTATATCCTGGTAAGTTGTACAAATCGTTGTCTGCTAATATAACGAGATGATTTTCCTCCTTAATCTTTTCTGGTTGAATTTTGATAACTTATATTTATATTTCATATCTCATTTAACATAATACAGCAAGGTCGATATTGAAATTTGAGCCTTGATGATTCATTAACTTGATTTTAGATTCAAAGAGTTATTCTTCGCCGCACACGTCGCTCTGCAATTATGTGATATTAGAATAGTACAAAGAGTTGAAGATCTCCAACTTGTAACTTACTCCGATACTCTTTGGGCATCTATACGGGATCCAGTTGTCCAAATAGCCGTTACTCTGAATACAGCCCCATTCACAGTTGCAGCCATTTGGGTCGCACCATGTTCCACTCAGGTAATAAAGGCTGACGTTGTTGCACCCTGCGTCTTTTGCATCTCTTCGCGCATCCTCTCTATTGTGACAATTCTGGATTGTTTCTGGGGTTGCGAACTTAACAGCAGATGCTGGAGCTAGAGAGCATACCGCGAGGAAGAAAGTGAATCTCATTATTTTATCCACATGATAAACCATGAGAGATATAAGAATAATATTATGTCAAGAACTAATGACAAGTTGAAAGAGTTTACGTCTGGGATAAGTACAGGCAACTAGGACGCTGTTTATATACTAGTGCTTTCTAGCATGATCTACAAGTAAGCTTTGCAATGCTGAATAAGATTAATAGTAAATCTTGGCCACATTTCAACCTAGTTTCAGCTTTTTAAACTGTAAGTCAAGTAGTTAACAGATGGTCACATTTCTAACAGAAAAACGAGGAATGCAAGGACGTGCTGTCTCAAAGTAAAATATTCCACAGGCCCTAACTCCCAAGACATTAGTGAGTCCTCCCTTACTGGTCACCAGCTCAACCTGATTCGTTGTCATGTTTACTCCAAGGCACTGTTAATCGAGTTAGTGAAATTTACATCACCGAGAGATTATGCTCTTGGTTAACCTTATGTGGGATACTTAAAACTCAGTCCGCCACGCCTTACTTTACAAATTATAGACATTTTAGGCTTTTAAATAGGTTCCTATTTTTTATGAGCCTGCATTTCCTCCCTTGACATATTCTTAGTTATTTATTATTTCAAAGTATTCTACATGATGGTTTAACTTCTCATTCCTACGGCGGTCAGCACTTTCTATTCTGCCATTACATGGAATGTTACCTTGGCATGTCCTGGCACCCTGCTTTCCTCATCCCCTAATTAAGGGAGCATCCATGACTGTCGATGTCACTGTCGGGAAATCTACGGGTCAGATCAGTCTAACCGAGCTTATCGTGTCAAGGTTACTGTCAGCAGATTGGGCCCTATGATTGGCCAAGCACAGCCCCTTTTACGGGGTGCGCCACTGTGTATGTTTAGCTCAAAGCCACAACCCTTTGAGGGAAAATCAAGGCTCTTTCAACCCTATTCGCCAAGCTCGATTCGGTGTAACATAGCTGCTTATCGCAGTTACAGTACACTTGTTTGAAGCTAAAGTCCGAGTGAAAGCATAGGCAAGACTTGAAATTTATCCTTTGTCATATACACAAAACTCTTAGCTATATATTATAAGAACTGTACCAAAGTCATCACTCACTGAAATCTTCGAATTGCTCTGTGTGATCAAAGTAGCTGCTATCATCAGAAACAGGGACTACGTGAATATCATCAACATCAGCAAGGTTTCCCGCATCAGTGAGAAATCATTCTAATCCTATTGAATTTATATTTAAACAATAAGTAGCGGGGTATATACCATCTAAAATTGAATATAGTAATGACTTGGCGTCTGGGCCATTCCCTTCGAGCTCGAGGTTCCCCGTGTCTAAGAAGCACTGCCCACTGAGTGGGGAATCTTTGCCGCTTGAGTGGTAAGCCTCCCGCGAATTCTTGGCGGTCTACTTGCTGGATACCAACTGCGTCATAATATTACATGACCATAAAACTTGGGTATCGAACATAGTTGTCTACCTGCTTGACAGATTAAATTCACGAATTGTGGTATGCTATTCAAGCGTGGAAACCTAAGCCATAACTCACGGTCGCAATGTACTTTTAGCCAATACGTTGCAGCTTTATGACTGAACCGCCATTGCTGGAAATGACAGTAATTCCTCGATACACAGACTTGAATTTAAGTTAAAGCGCTCTTGTCACAGGTTTTAGTCAATCTAACAGGAGCCCGTCAACGTCAGTACTTGTGCAATAGCTATGTCTTGTTTAGTGTAGTTCTTGGGCGAAGCCTATTTTATGCTGGACTTGTGAAGGGGAACATTCTGTTTAGCCAAATTTTGTTGGGAAACCACTATTTAGACAACGGAGCTAAACGAATGGTTTGACAAACGTTTTCTCCTCCGAATTCTAGGCATAATCCATGGCAAATCTCAAGTCTGAGCAAATGGCCAAGTCTGTCGGCATCAGTTTTGGATCCCGGACCCACTTCTTCAGTTTCCGAGCCGAGGCGGCGACATAAAAATCCTAAGCCGGAGGAATCACGATCGAGTATTCAGCAGTCCGACCCGCTAAGTCCCCACTGCTTCTTGGACATTCTCAACGTTTTCTCAGCTTTAAGGGAGACGCAGTTGTATAGATAATAATTCAAAGACACCATCGTGAAACTCTTTTTTCTTATGATCCGCATGTTTCTTCTTTCCTTGTCCATTGATCATGATCACCACCCTTCATCGTTCCGCCTTTATCGAGGCAATCCTCAAGCATGAGGGGTCTTCGGTTGCTGTGGTGGAGAACGAGACTGGGGCTAGCTTCTCTTATCGTGTGCTGCTGAATAGCGTCGCTCAAGCCAAAAACCAATTGTTATTGAAGACAGGCAAATGCGACAATAGTATTTCTGGTGAGCGAATCGCATTCATGGTCGAGGGTGGCTATGAATATGTGGGTATGTACAGCTTAATCGTTGCCTTGCCTAGGCCGAGCTGATTGAATTAGTGACATTGCTGGCTATTATCGCTTGTAATGCTATTGCTGTGCCATTGGCGCCTTCTTTTCCTGCTCCGGAACTGAGATATATTCTTAACAACAGCGAAGCCGTTGCGCTTATTTCATCAACTAAATATGCCACCAAGGCTGAGGAAGTATTTGTCGAGGGCTTAACGCGCAGACCCTTGTTCTATCAACTCTCTGGGACGAGGAATGCCTCTATTCACGAGGAGGAAGTCGAGCTGCGGGATTTCACCAGCGAGTCCCAAGGCGGCATGATGCTGTTCACATCAGGAACAACAGCACGACCCAAAGGCGTCGTCCTGACCCAGCCAAATCTTACAGCTCAAGCAAAGTGTCTTCTTGAAGCGTGGCAATATATACCTGATGATAGACTCCTTCACGTCTTGCCGCTTCATCATATCCACGGGACAGTAAACGCACTTCTGACACCATTACTTGCTGGCAGCAGCATCGAGTTCATGTACCCTTTCAACGTCGACTCCGTCTGGACGAGACTGGCCGCGCCTTTTTTGAAAACCAGTGGAGTTAATGGCCATTCTCACAACAATCTCGCGAAAACAAATGGCCTTCATCAAGACGCGAGAGAAACACCCATCAGATTTTTCACGGCTGTCCCAACGATCTGGTCACGAATGCTTAAAGCTCACAAATCTCTTCCTCACGATATGCAAAAAGCTGGCAAAGAGGCTGTGTCTCCAAAGAATTTGCGACTCAATATTTCCGGCTCAGCTGCCTTGCCTAAGCCGATTCGAGATGGGTGGTACAAACTCACAGGTGGCAATATCCTACTTGAACGCTATGGTATGACCGAGGTCGGCATGGCTCTATCGTGCGGTCTGGAGACAGTTGATCGTGTAGACGGTTCTGTCGGCTGGCCTCTACCCTCAGTCGAGGCGCGCCTCATAGAAACTGATGGCGAGACTGGCGCTCAATCAGTCATTGAGCATGGTGATGAGATCGATCCTCATTCCGGCAAGGAGCGTAGCGGAGAGATTCAACTGCGCGGGCCCACAGTCTTCAAAGGATATTGGAGAAACCCCGAAGCGACAGCCAAAGAATTCACTACCGATGGTTGGTTCAAGACAGGCGATATCGCCATTCGACGGAATGTCCCAACTTCTGGCCTCGGAAAATCCGGCAAATGGGCTCAAGGACCTGCATACTTCATTCAAGGTCGTCAAAGCGCGGACATCATCAAAACAGGTGGAGAAAAAGTATCGGCCCTCGAAGTTGAACGCGAAATCCTCGCTCTGCCCGAAATTGACGAATGCGCTGTCGTAGGTTTACCCTCTGAAGCCTGGGGTCAGAAAGTCGCTGCTGTAATTGTGCTTTCGGGGAAGAGTTATGGTGCAGGAGAACTTGAGTCATTGAGGAGTGCGTTGAAACCTCGCATTACAGCGTACAAGATTCCACAGGATGTGGAGATCGTGGAAATGTTGCCGCGTAATGCTATGGGTAAGGTCAATAAGAAGGAATTAGTTACCAGTGTGTTCGGGCCAGTTGATATGATCAGGAGACGGAGTATTGATTTGGAAAACAGGCGTACTGTATTATGTAGTGTGCGCAGCTGAAGTCGAGTTAGAAATATATAACCCACGAAACTATTAGTTGGAAAGAAGACACGTCAAGGACCGGATCTCGATAAACAACATATACCTCGGCAGTTTTATATAATGTGCACCGTGTGTTTTACCACAGCTGAAGATGAGCTCTGGAAGGAAGCAACACTCTCAGACAGCTCACAATAGTACTAGCTTGTTGACAGGCTGGTAGATGATCATTGCTGGGCAGATAAACTTCCATCTCGCCAGCTTCCCTCGGCAATCGAAAGGCCTTGATCAACTCAGTTGATGCAAAAGGTCCTACTGATTCTTTTGTAGAATCTAGAACCTTTGTGGAACCAAGATATGACTTCGTCGAATCGTGAAACTGGTTTAGTGCCTGTATATTGGTCCTCGTCGCTCGTTGATGACGCCCCTCTTTCGGTGATTTATAATGGCCAAGTTCGCCAAGAGCGAATTCCTGCGAAACGTATCGTTGTGTCTTTATGTGTGGGTTGCATTGCAAAGATTTCGGATCATGACCTGGAAAGGTTTCGGGAGGGGTATTTTTGCGGATCGTCGATCGAGTTACTTGCTTTTGGCTTGATGTCTCACACCAAGATCATGACGTCGCCTGGGAATCCCATCATTCTGATGAGGTAGGGTGGGAATTCGAGTGGTTGAGACGAATGTAGTATATACGATCTGTACTTTCTGAGGTTTTCCTTGGTCTGCATTTCCACATTCGACCTACACCAGCAACGCAAGTAAACAACGCCTCGGTCAAATTAAGCATTGATACTGGGGGCAATATCTGTCTCATCATCCTCCCCTTTGTATGACGCAATTCCTAGCGTCGATCGTGCTACTTCTCTACTGCGTGGATTACTGATCTTGAGCGACAATCCGAACAAGTTAGACAAGATGGACGTGATGTCTAGAAGGTTCTCACGAAGTTCTATGTCTACGTCTATCACGTCCTAGCTACCTTTCGGGAAAAAGTCAAACTTTTCTTCTTGTTGGGGAAAATGCTCAAGGATGCTTCAATGTCTACGTTAGTCACCGTGTCTATTTTCGAGTCAGTGATGATTCATTCAGTGCGTGCCTTTGAACTCACTGCTGGTCACAACCCGGTGGCACTACTAAAGGATTTTTTGACAACCACTTCTATGGCAGGAAGGTCCCGAAGCTGGTAGTGGGGACATGAATTCCCATCTTGGAGTACTCCGATATTACTTGCCCATATTTTTGTTCATTTTTTCTGATTCGATACGGCTTGTACAGCCGGGTAGGGGCCGCTAAGACCATCTGCCAAATGCTTCTTTCAAGGACAAGTTCAAGCGTACTTGGCCCAGTAGGGACGGATTCGTTGTAGCATCAAGTAAACTGGAGTCTGTAGCCAGACCGTTGTATTCAAGGAGCCTCAATGTTGATCATTGAGTAAATTTGAGCTGATGTTTCCTTGTGACAGATTCTGTTTACAAATTAATGATGGTGTTACTGAGGGCTTTGCTTGATCAATTATCGGCTCACATATCACAAGAGGTTTCCAGATGAAGTACCCAACGCGGTGGCTTTCAATAGTTGGACGCCATCAAATTGCCCCCCACAATCTCAGCTGAACCAGTTTGCTTTTGAAAAGCGGTGGCAGAATTTATAGGTGTTGATAATAGAACAGCCTTGCTAACATATTGATCTATGTTTGAAAACCATCAATTCAAGAAAATATTATTGCAATCCGTTTAAGAACAGCTCTTAACAGCTTGGAGGATTTAGCCCTCGCCCTAGACCTCTCTTTCCATGCTCTATGCTCATCCATTGGCTTTGAAACTCCAATAATGCGACGTCGACTTGGTTGTTTGAGTTCGACAAAACAAATTAGCTTTTGTTCGTCGCCCTCAGCAGGTGCTAAATCAACGGTCTGAGCAAGTATGAGTCATGCGATAAAGAACAGCGCGTATAGACCTTACATGTTCTACAGTATGGGTTACAATGATGCTATGACGCAGACTGCTCTTGGAAGATGGAGTTGAATTCGATGGCTCGGATGGGCGATAGGAATTAGAAAGATCTTCAGGTGGCTGGTACTTGAGTGTTGGTTGCCCCAGGATTTGCTCAAGCATTGTCGTCTCTGTGGGCGCAGTAGTCAAGGGTCTTAGGACAACCATTTCTGGAGCTTTGATTGACAGTCTAGCTTTTATTACGCTTGTTGAACATATGAAGAGTAACAGGGGAAGATAGATAATTTATTTGAAAAGAAACGGGAAGTCGGCGTGGTTTTATATGTGCTGACAGATTGCTATTGTGTGCCATGAGACAGATCGTTGCATTTGCGGTCTTGTATTTCGTTCACTTTATTGGAGCCTTAGCTCTGATTGTGGGAAAGTTTTATTGATAGCTCTTCACGATCTCGATTACATGCAGATGTTGGAAAGACGGTATGCAACCACGGCTCGCTGGGGCTTGCATATCTTGAACTAGCAGGGATCGTTCTTGGAACGGGAACCAATTCAGTATAGCTTTACCAGTCAGCGAACACTCCTACTGGCTCTGTTTTGTCACAGTCTTGGGCGTACTCCTTACATCATCCAGTAATACTGTCATAATGCAGAACATGCATATGCATATATGTGATACTTGAGCATAAAATAGTCACGATACAATTTTCTTACGCCATGTCTTTCTAGCTGCATTTCTGATGTCTAACAAGAGTTTGCAGCTGAATGCCATCAAGCTCAGTCTGTTCGTTATCGCAGAAAGACCAGATGAGACTAATAAGGCTACAAAACCATGTTATAGCTTGCCTGCCGCCATGTGCGCGGTTTGTAAACACAATTGTATTTAAAATTGATGTCCTGACTGTAATACCTCGAACCTAAAAGCCGCTACCGCACTAGAATAATATTATTGCGCCAGAACCCGAAAACACATTTATCCACTAAACAAGGCACGACAAATAGCAGTATTAGTTTCCTCTGGTGGCCGATAAACACTATGACTGCAACGGTCCGGAATGCTGTCTGCCTGAAGATCAGAAAGCTCCTGTAAATCTCTCAACTTTAACCGTAGAAATGCCTGTTCTCCGTACGACTCCTCCACCTTGTGCTGCTGGCACATGTGGAAGAGTATGATTTGTTCCTTGAGATGGTAAATATTGTTCGAAAATAGGAACATGGTCTTTGTGGTTCTAGCCGCTTCCACAGCAGCACTCTCGATTTGAGCCAGTTCATGAAATATTTTTCGAAGCCGATAATCGATAAAATATAGCCATCTCCTCGCTTCCATTGTTTCGCTGATTTCAGCTGTAGCTTTTGAGATTTCTTGGCTCGTATCGCATGCTCCAGACCATCGAGAATCTGTCAATGATCGTGTTGATGGTCCATGGCGTGATGTGTTGAATTCCTACGTACAGTCAGTTGTATGTAAGCTGTGGCCGGCAGACAAGAACTCACAGAAGTCATATTGACGGTACGAGATATGTCAGTCATACCTTCATTGTCCTTAATTGGATTATTTTTTGAATCAGGCACTGTGCTGGGCTTGGATTCATGAAATGACGAATCAATGGCGCGCTGAATCCTTGATGAAAAGGCAGCGTCGTTGCTCTGAGGCGACAATTGGCAATTTGGGATAGGAGAGCTTAGATGGGTCGGACTGATGGCTGGTGTCATGACTGAAGGCTGGTTTGGGAGCCACTGGCGTCGGTAGCAGGGAGATGGAAGTGTTTCCTCTGCCTTTCTCTTCCTACTGGCGCCATTTGACGTTGAACTGCGAAGGCTCAGCCCTATAGGCTGATCGGACAAAGGCGGTGTTGACATACTGAGAAATGTGAGTGATTGAATAGTGGCCTTCGAAATAGTCCTTTACGAGCAATTTGGATGTTATATACGAGAGGATTGAATGCCTTCTTCTCATCTTGCACTAGATGTGACGATCCAAGAGTCGATCAACGCCTGAGTACGATCGTCAGAACTCGTAAGTGGCGACCTGAACCCAATCACACCGGTAAGATTGAATACAGTGACAGATCAACGTTCCGAGACACAACAGCTAGAATAGACTAGGTGCCGTGTCTCAGCCACTATAATGGAAATTCTTGTGATAGTGAGATTTCTAATGCACCTGGACCCCGAAAAACGGTCGACGAGTCCCCTGAATTTCTCTTCAACACCACGAGCTGCGGGAGATTGAAGAATACTCAAGAACCTTGCGCGTGGTCTGTATATCTCGGAACTTTTGTACATAGGAACTACAACTTTGGGACAGTAGTGAGTGCGATAATGCAGTGACTAGTGTATTTGAAGCATTGGCCATGAATCTTGAGTAAATCTTCATAGAATTCAGCTCTAATGATCTGGTTTCTGTCTAAGTTGCCATTGTCTGGAATGCAAGTAAGAGTAATCTGGCGCATACTTGAGCTTGATGATATCTTAGCACACATGCACCCTTATTGTCTCGCAGAGCGGTAGATCATGCAAGGAGGTTAATATGGGCTTAGCTGAGCAACGTGGGCTGGCTGCTTAGAGGGGAATAACACACCGAGTCTGAGATTAGCGGATTTTAGTAAGTGGAGGGCTGGTGTTTTCTTTGCCCCGGAGGCCTGGCTGTCACATTTCGATGTTGGTGGCGAGAGAAAATTGTGAGACACGGCACGGCCATGCAGCCAAGAACGACTAGTGCCCTTTCAGAGAGCACGGGAGAGGGTTGCGGCATCTCCGAGCCATGCGTAGTGTCGGTTGGGAACTAGATCACTTCGACCCCGAGACCGACTGGCCACTATTAATTCTGACCGAGTCGCCTGTGCGGGCGGTCCTTGCATTTCGATGATCCTTCCTGTCGCAGACACAAGACCGTTCTGGGCTCACGAAAGCAGCAGAGTATAGGCATAATCCTAGCTTTCTTGCTGCCGCCCTCAATACCAAGGGGACATCTCGCTTGGCTTAGCCGGTTAAGGAAAGGCCCATTCTTTGTTTTCCAGCTCCCTACATTATCCTCACAATCAGCTTGACACCTATCATAACAGAAGTCACTTCGGCAATGGGACGGTTGAGCCGGCTATTGAATCAACCAGCGCTACATGGAATGTAAACAGTGATTTTGCTGGTCTTTCTTTACTAAAAAGAATTGTCTGAATATACTCGCGTGGCTAAATTCTCATATTGTCCGTGGTACTTGAAACACCATTAACCAGAGATTGGCTGTTCCTGTTGTGTGGAAGTTGCGGGGTAATGATACCAGGTTTGTCCGCAAGTCTACACTGAATCCCAATCTTGCTTCTTTGGGAATTGACCTTGCATCGGTTTGTACGAGCAAAAACCGAATGTTAGCTCACCTTTTACCTTAATTTCAATCCCATTTTGGACAGACTTCTTCTAAAGCTAAATTTGTCTGACGTCGATGCTGTCACGTGGAATAGTAGAAGTAATGCTGGTATAGGGTAGGGCTTGAATTCGGATAAAGAATGGAGAAAACAAGGGTTCACGCGTGTTCAGTAGTAGCACTCCATACTTTCACCTGAAGATTTTGCCTTCTCCAAAAGTCTAGTTGATTTAGATCTAACTTCTATACTACATCTAATAAATACATTTCCAGAGCGCTGAAACTATCTAAACTGAAAAACTCTATCTCTCATTCAATATTTATAGTTTTGCCCTGTGGTGCATCATAGGACAGCCACCGGTCTTAGCTACTCCTGATTGACCTGCGGCAGTAGCTGCCGAATCACTCTTCTTTGGTGCACTCCTATACCCTCCCTTCTGATTATCAGTGTTGACAACATTCCCTTCCGAATCTCTCGCAATTCCAAGCTCCAACAACTTCGCAAAAGCTTTCTTGAAGTCTTCGAAAAACAAATCCTTGTCCTTTGCGTAGACATGCACGTGCTTGGAGAACTCAGGGTCCGTCGTGAGTGCCATGTCAGTTGGAAGCATCATCAACTCTTCCTCTGTATCCTCATCAACTGAGGAGAACTGAAGTACGCCAGATTCGGGGATTGTCTTTTCAGTCCAGTTTTCTGATAGTAGAAGGCGGAAGTACTGGTTTGAGAACCGAGTAGGATTATTAACCCACTTGCCTTCAAAGCCAGAGTTTGCAGTATGGCAACGGCCAAGATTATGCGCACCGCTAAGGGCCACTATCTCGCGATCGTTGAATCCCATTCGATAAAAGACGTGGCGAATATGCTCTGCTCCTTGTGCCGCATCTGGGAGACGGCCACGAGGCGGAAGCTTACTATCGTCGACAAAGTCGGTTCGTCCCGGCAGCCAGTCAATTTCAGGCCCACCCATGGCATGGATCGCTGTTACGCCAGCAAGTGTCCAGAGGTCAGAGTATGTTATCCACGGGTGCAGACGTTTGACTGGCTCGAGGAAAACACGAGCATTCTGCAGGCCGGCATTGGCGGGATCTCCACCTTCAGCTTCATAGCGCATACCGGCGCCGTTTGAACCGCCTGTATCAGTTACTTTGTCGTATGTGCCGGACGAGTGCCTGGGAACAGATTAGTAATTATGTCTCATATCTTCGTCACTGTGCAGACTTGCCAGGCTAGACGCACCAGAACGGGGCCGGCACTCCCATCGTCGTAGTCGGGCTGCTTCAGAAGTTCAATGATTGATTTCTGAACGGCAGCGAAATCACCCGGCGTTGACCCTTGGCCTTCTGATTTCGGTTGATCGATGATACCCATCTTTGATTTTGATAAGAAAGAAATTCTGACCAGGCTGTAAATTAAGGAAAAGGAAAGCTCAATCACAGCGTGCGTGATGGCAGATTAAAAGAGTATACTATGCTTCGCAATCACGGTCCCTACTGGCATCACGATGAAAACTTAAGTTGAAATAGGGACAAAGATCAGAAATCAAGTACCTGATACTCGGCAGAGTAATTTGGTAAAAGCCTCGGTAACCCTTAAAGATCCACAATTGCTGGTCCGATATGGCCTCATGTGGATCCGAGTCTTGAGCACATCTGGCATATGACACCGGAATAGCGGAGCCTCATATGTCAGACTTTTCTTATCTCGTGCACGTCCCGTTAAGATGAATGTCGTCTGAGCAGCGGAAAATAAGCAAGCTATAATAACCGAGGATACCTGGAACTTACTAGCATGTGTCGAAAGCTCAGCTTGCAGATATAGTCATCAAGTAAATTGGTAAAGCAAGCTTGTGGGAAAACGTTCCACGATGTTACTCTGAACAACCTTGATCTATCTTCAAAATCAGATAAGATTAGATAAGATTACACAGTAAATTTCAAGTCACGTGTGATAGAAGGTTGACTCCGGGATAATAGTTGCCCCGAACCCACGAAGTCAGCATGGATCATGTACCGGTACATAGTGAGGTGTGATAAATACAGCGGGAGCATAGAGTATTATGCTTAAATTGTGGAAATACTGCGTTCTTTATCATAGTTGAAGTATACCTTCTGGAAAGGCAGCACATCAAATAGAGGTGTAACAAGTTTGTCAGCTCGCGGGAGGGATTAAAATAAAGTACACGGTACCCCAGCTCAGGATGCCACTCTCCCTTCAGCGTTCTTGAGTGGGCAAGCCAGCCCTTGAAGATTTTAGGCTACCCTGAATTTACCTAGACTTCTAGCCCCCAATCCAGGGGGGCGCCGATATCGGTGATGAGTCATGTTCAAGCAAAGGAAACAGCTGACAGAAGATTGAGTTATTCTAGACCTATTTCCAGTACTTTAAAACTACAGAAGCCCTCTAAGTATTTAACACGACTCCCCCCAGGTTTCACTTCGTCATATTGGTTACCGTTATCTCAATCCAGCTCTATCATGCAAGCTCTTCGAATAGTGCGCGCTACTTAAGTGGCACAGTCTTTTCACGATGACAGAAAGTCAACCAGATAAACCGGGGTTCATCAAGATCAAAACCACTCTTACGAAACTACCATATCCACAATTAGAGGACCGCCCAAGCATCCGAACAGAACGTCTAATTCTTACACCATTCTATGAAGGTGCGGCAGAAGATCTGTTTCCTATGCGTGCCCAGCAAGAGGTCATGATGTGGACATCACAAGGCGCCCCAGACAAGGACATTGAGGAAACCAGGAAATGGACTTCACAGAGATTACCACCGCATCATGGAACAGACTTCAGTTATATAATTAGTCTTCGCGAAACTGGTGAAGTCATTGGATTTGGTGGCACCTACAGACGAGCGTGTGAGCTTGGATGGCCGGCAATCGGATACGCACTTCGGAAGGAGGCTTGGGGAGAGGGTTACGCTACCGAGTTTCTGGGAGCGTTTATGCAAGTTTGGTGGAAACTGCCTCGAGTCGAAACTTCAATCAGTGTAGATCAAACGACGCTTAACGAGGAAGAGATACTAGCCAGTCCCGAGCGTCCTGTTGCAGAAAGATGTGCAGCAGAGACCATAAGAGATAATGTGGGTAGTAATCGTGTTTTAGAGAAGGCCGCGTTCAAGCAAGTTAATCAATGGAGGAATGAGGCGAGAAATTGGTCGATATATGGCTGGGTGACAACTGCTGTGCAAGGTACTAGTTAGTCAATAATCAAGAGCATGATCTGCGCGCTTTTTCTTTATATCTGCTCTTGAAGCTCCTCGAACATCTCAATCTCTTAATCCAAAGTACCACAATAATACTCCTGCCGATAGGTTCATCCGTCAAAAGTCACTCGTGCTATTGAGGAGCCAATCCATTCCACAAAGATCTACAGGTTCTGTCTTTGAGCTGGGATCATCAGATTCCTTACAAGACTGTTCTTGGTCCAGGTATTGGGAGAATGAGTTAAGACAAGGCTCTCGCCTTAGAAAGCCGGCCGAAAGATGGCAGTCGACAAAGGCTTGTTTGGTAGAATAGCTGTCATGTCCGGGTGTCAATGACTTAGAGAAAGAACTGATAAAGGTTATCATCATATTATTCTCCTACATGATACAGAGTGGCATTCCACGCTTCTGCAGCCCAGCAAATGACAGTGACAGGCAGGGGGAAATGTCCTTAATTTGTCGGTTCTGGGTTCTAAAACACTGGCGTATGATTGTGTGCAATGTATTGGTCAAAGTTTACACACTAAGCTGATAGACTAGCAATATGTCCTTTCCATAAATCACCCACAGACGAAAGTGGCTTATCGGTGATAATCTTCGTACACGGTGGAGAGACCTTGACAGGGGACCACGGTACTGTGAGTTCACCATCTAGGTCAGAGTAAACAGATAAGAAGCGAAATATACCACCGCGCATGCATCTACAGTCACCTTGTCCTGCTGCTTTTCCTTATTGTATCAGTGTGCAGTTATATCCTGGTGTCCGTAACATGTATTGGTTGCTATATATCACTATGCTGTCCTAGTTTAAACTTCGTAATGTTGCAATTGTTATAGTTGCGGGGTGTCATTATTCAATCCGCACCAAGTCAACATGCCATCTGGCTCATCTGCTCTCAATCCAAATATCTTGGGCTAATTACTAGGGAGTGACTGTCTCTGGCTTATTCATATAACCGCTCAATACAAAACCGTCGAAAATAATCTCTTGCATCTGATCCTTCGCTCTTATACCTCTCTGTTACGATGGGTAAAAGACTACCACCTTCTACTCGATCGGTCGTAGGTCGGTACACTTGGAGGGCCAATTCAAAATCTTCCAAACATCTCACACTAAGACGAGGTGAGCTTGAGGTAAAGAAAGATGAAAACCACATGAGACTTACAAGGTCATCAAGTTGTCTCCCACGCCACCATTGAATTGCCACAGCATCCGGGTATCTGGGATCTTGAAGTCCAGTGTTCTAACTAAGTCTCCAAATCCTACACTCAAGTCAGGCAGTGTTTTCTACTTGGATTTATACATCATACGTACCATGACATCTCAAAGCTCGGCGTGTGGCGTAATTTTCAATAATTTTTGGCCCATCCGGATTGTGAGGCAGGCTGAAGACATTCCATTTAGCGTAGTCGCCGCCTTCATATAAGGTTCTGAGAAAAAGTTAGCTTCTGAACTCTGGCCCGTAGATATGATTCTTACCCAGTCGTTATCTCCCAGTCGTCCCTATCAAGGAGATAGTATTTCTCGTTTCCTGTATGTGGGAAACAGGTCCGAATGCGGCAGACAAACTCCAACTTAGGGGCGACATGTTCTATGTCTGCAATTTCCTTCTCGAGCTTAGCCATTTTCTTTTTCAGCTTCTCAATTTCCTCTCCAGACATTGTCGTAAAGAAGCCCAAGGGCAAATATAGTTGTATAAAAAATGAAAAGTCAATCCTGTTGGAATACTTAGAATATAAAATTCTTTCGAATGCGGCAGAGTATTATATAGTCAGACAGGCGCTGCCTAGCCCAATAGCGGTAAGAAGCATACTTATAAAGCCGAGATTCCGAGGAGGGTCTGATGGTCATGCTATTGCCCTCCTTTTCTCTATCTGGAATTCCTCACAGCGATCTTCTGCAAGTTTCTACCACAAGATAGCTGAGAAGGGTTCATGGCTTGCTGAAGCCACCACACATGTCACATGCGGGCCATCCTAATGGCTGTGAGCTATACGCTTTGGCGCTCGGTGAGTGGGCTTACATGACCATAAACCATAACTTTCTCATATCATATCATTCTTACAGCTGACAACCGTCCTACAGGTATCAGCAAGCCCAACCAAAGGGTTAGCAATTGCATACGTTGGGAGCTGAAAATGTCGAACTAGGCCATATCTGTTAAATATTGGATGCAGGTCACAGGCGGGGTATTGGGTGGGTGCTATCAAATCCTAGTAACCGGTAAGAACAGTCAATGTTGCTGTTTAGGTATCAAGCTCGTTATAATGCAATTGCAGCTCAAGGTGTATATCAAATATGCGCGGGTTAATAGAATATTGCGCCCAGCCCGACCCTGGTTTGACCAAGAAAGAAGTACGCTGCAAGATTCTTCCGTTCTATGGACATGACACATGTCATGCGGGGAACAGCTTCAATGTCTGGCAGAACGGTTGGTGGGGCACCAAGAAAGCTGAAGCAGGGTATGTAGACAGCCCAAGAATAAGGTACAGTGAGGGGAAGACAGTGGTCCTGCATTGTTAGGCCCAGCCCAGCTGGTGGCCTTATAACATTGAACATATAATCCAGCGCAGTAGGACCATCCACAATACCCATCTGTGCGTTGCCATGTGGGACCATCATTGAAAGGGCGACAGCTTGCCCTCCTTGTAATGATGAAGGAGGGCCACTACTGAGACGCCGTGCTCTGGCTCCCACAAGGAAGAAGGTGTCAAGAAGCTGTGCGACGGGGGCATGACTGGAAATAACAAAGCCAATACTTGCAGGATTTTGGCGAATTTGGTCAAAGCAGTCGGTAAACTTGATTGCTGCATGTGCCACTCCGCCAATGGCATAGCTGGTGGCACAAGAAACATGTCTCCAACCAGCAGGAACTTGTCTGGAAGAGAGCGCATGTAACTGTCGATTGCTCTGTTCACAATGATTGGAGGCCGAGAAGCCTGCTAGTTGCGAGGTCAAGCTACTAGTCGAGTACATCTAGATCTAAGCCCTCGATGAGGCTGAGTGACGAAGTTGACAGGGCGCTATGGGGTCAGGGCTTGATACGACAGTGAAAATGCTTGGCGTACGTATTCCCTAGTGTGCCTAAATAATGCATTCCTAGTTATTAGTCTGATACTCGTAGTTTATATCTCCACCGCTCTGGGCATGATGTTCTACTGCCCTGCAGCCTCGATGATCAACGCCTTGTCGTGTGCAGTGTGACTGACGACTACTCTATTGTCAACAACAAAGACATTCTCGGTGAGCATACCGTATGGGTGATCCTCGTCGCCGGAAAGAAAAAGAGGAAGGTGTATACTCCACTCGCGATTACACCGACAGAGCCACCCAAAGAGGATTGGATATTCAGGGCGGCTTGTTGTACAACTTTGAACTCGGCATAGCACATGTTGTGATTGAATTCGGTGCGCACCAATTGAGCGGGCTACACAACAAAAGCGAAAGAGAACATTCCGCGTTGTCAAGAAGGCTAGGCGGGAGTATCATATTTTAGTGGTCATACACCGATGAAGAGACTGGGATACCCATCGTGATCTTATTTGTGTGATATTGATGTGCGTTGCCTCACAGAGAGGAAGAGC